>JABUQX010017121.1:0-2500 GCA_015478945.1 Trachelipus rathkii | reverse complement strand
GGGCGAGGGCCTGGGCTTCTTTCGACCTCTCTTTATATTCTTCTAGTAACTGTCTCTGTGTTCCGGTGCATGTCACGCACCTTACTCCTATTCTTGGGAAAATATCTACATAAAACAGATATATAATTATATAAATATATTTATATGTTTATTTATATATAATTATCTATATATAAAATATTATATATTATTATATATATATAATGATATATCTAGTTTTATGATATATTTTTATAGGTATATATATATATATATATATAATAATATATATATAATATATATTATAATATAATATTAAATAATATATATATTATAAAATGATATATATATATAGTATATATTAATTTTATATATCATTTTATATTATTATACTCATCACCGTCTCCCAACATAACTGCAAGGTGGTGTCAGTTGCATATCGGGAATGCTGTTGGCTTATTTGCTATGTTCAGTTGTTCAGTTAATTGCAACCCTTGACGGAACTTTCAATGAACTATTCTTCTCCAAATGATTCCTTCTCGCGTTACACTATTTCCTTCATCCATACCGAATCCCCTTTGCTATTAAATAGCTCTTTACTCCATTAACTCCCTCCATTTGGGTTTGTCCCCTTCTCCTATTGCTACCACTCGGATTAAAAACCTTCTTAGTCAATCTAATATCATCCATTCTAAGCACGTGACCATACCATCTTAGTACCCTTTGATTTGCTCTTTCCATCACATTTCTCCTATCAGCACATATCCTTATCCTTACATTCTAATTCTCTCTACTCTCTTTATGCACAAATATCTCGTAATACTTTCTTTCTAAAACCTCACTCTTTTTTTTCCTTTAGTGTTATGCCCACGTTCACTATCCACTACAGAACAGTTGGAACAAATATACTTCGAACAATTTCATTTTACCTTCCTTGTTTTTTCCTTTTTCCATAATTCTCTAGGGCTACTTACAGTATCACAACCCTACTTGGTCAGATCTCCTTCTTCTTATATATATATTATATATATTATATTATATATTATATATATATATAAGTATATATTAGTATATAATATATAGATATATATATATATATATGGTTCAAATCTCTCTTTCATATATAAATATATATTAATATATATTATAATATATATATATATAATATATAATATTATATATAGATATAATATCTATATATATATATAATATATATATATATGGTCAATCTCTGTTCATATATATATATATTTATATATAATAATATTTATATATTATTATATAATATATATATATATAATTATATATATATATATAATTTAATATATATATATATATAATAAATATAAAATTATAAATTTATATTATAAGATAAATTATATATAATATAAGGTATATATATGTATATATATATAGTATATATATATAATATTATATAATTTATATATATATATTATAATGTATGAGTATACTATATATATATAATATATATATATATATATATAGTATTATTAATAATAAGTATATAATATATATATATATAATATTATATATATATTATATATATAATATATAATATATATATATTATATATATATATCATATATAGAAAAATTTTAAAAAAAAAAAATAAAAAATTATATATATATAGTATGATTATAGTATAGTAATATATATATATATATATAATTATATAATATAATAATATATATAAATATATATATATATATATAATATATTATAATATAAAATATATATATTATATAATATACGATTTATATAATATATATCTATATATATTAATATATATATATATTATGATTTTATATATAATATTATATTATATAATATATATATATGTTATATTATATATATAATATATTATAATATATAATATATATAATATATATTAAAAATCATATGCTGATCGTATAGAATATAAATAATTAGATATTATAATAGATATATATATATATATATTATATCTATATATATATATTATTATAATATATATATACTTATATTATATTATAATATATATTTATATATATATAATATAATATTATATATATATATATAATATAAATATCATATTATATAATATATATTTAATATATATATATAAAGATATATATATAATATATTTATATATATAGTATATATATTTATATATAATATAATATAATATATATAATATTACTATATATAGTAATTTATATATATATATAATATTCTAATATATATATATATATATTATATATATATATATACTAATTAATATATATTTTACTAATTATATATATTATATATATATACATAATATAGCTATAATATATAGTATATAATATATAATATTATAATATATATATTATATCTATAATATATTATATAACTATATATTATATATATATATATAATCATATATATATACTGATATATATAGTATATAATTATATACTATATAATATATAAATAAATATATATATTATATACATAATATATATACATAATATATAATATA
>JABUQX010017120.1:10000-22500 GCA_015478945.1 Trachelipus rathkii | reverse complement strand
CACTGCGAGGTCATGGCTTTTAAATTATTAAATCATGTATATTTTGTTTAAAAGGAATGATTTCACTGGCCAAACTTATTTTTAATTACCGACCCTAGAGCACATACTAAAGCAAGGGCATTTCATGCCCGACGCGATATTTGTTACATAATTTTAGAGAACACTGCACCGAAGATATCAACTTGAAATTCTCGAGTAGCTTTAGTAATTTACAGAAGACATATGGGTGTATGTCCTTTTGAATTAAATGCTTCGAATTGCTCTCTCTCTCTCTCCTCTCTCTCTTCTCTCTCTCCTCTCCTCTCTCTCTCTCTCTCTCTCTCTCTCTCTCTCTCTCTCTTCTCTCTCCTTTTTTTTTTTTTTTTTGTAACATATTTTTACATAGAATAAAGTTATACCTAATGTTCAAAGTGAAATCGTAGTTTTTTTTTTTTTATTTTTCTTATTTTTTTTTTATTTAAAGTTTTTTGTATTGATTCAACAATTATTTATAAACTTCTCTATGTCGTAATAATACATCGTTACTCGAAGAATCAACCTTATGTCAGGTTAACGATTATAAAAACTTTACATAAGCGTGAATAGGTTTACGTTTTGTACGAGTAATGTTAGCTATCTTACTTTTTGTTAAGTAGGAACTTGTTAATAGTTAGCCAATTTATTTCGTGATCAGTATAGAGCTATATAAGGTTTGCTTGTTGAATACATTATTTCTTTAGTTCAGGATAATATGTTACGCTTTATGCTCGTTGAAAACTTTATTCACGTTAGCAAATTTTTCGTTTGGTCAGCTCATGAAAGATAGTGCTTAAGCAATTTATTCCGCTTGCGTTCAGCATATGAAAAGATAGGTTAGGTTAGAATAAAAAACTTTTTTTACGTTTGTTAAATATTACTATTTAATTTGGCCAACGGTCTTCATTTGCTCTTGTCACATGCAGACTTCTTCTCCTTACTCCATATTCTCTCTTCTGTTAAGCACTCCGTGCATTTCTTCTTCTGTCAAGCACTCTGTGCTTTTCGGCTGGGAACCCCCTCCTGGGGCTCTCAGATACCCTATAAAAACTTGAAACTATCTTATTCGAGATCTATTTGTTCGAAAACATATATAAGGACACCTATATTGTATTATTAAACGAATATTTACTAACTCGGCACCGCATCAGCTCCAGCACCGGTGCCGGTACGATTCTGACTCCTACTCAGACTCCTTCCTCCTTTCTAAATCTTCTTCTTCTCATACGCCCCGTGCATTTTTCCTCAACCATGCACTCTGTGCTTTACGGATGGGAACCTCTCTCCTGGGGGCCCCCAGACACCATTGAGGGTTCTGAAACCCTCATATTCAAGATCTACGTGTTCGATAACATATATAAGGATACCACATTTGACCCATATGTTTGTAGCCTGATTTGAACTACGGATCCGGAGCCGGCTCCAGCACCGGCTCATTTGCTCAGGTACTTAACTCAAGCTCCGTATTCTAATTCATCCATCCTCTCTTATGTACTCTCCAAATTTCATTTTCTTATGATCATTTCCAAGTTTTGGGACTCAGCACCATCTTTACAGGGGCGTAGTGGCGCGGAACCTCGACACAAGCAAGAGCATGTCACTAACAGACGGTGGGGGTTAAGTTTGGAGGGAGATACCATATCACAAACCCCCATCCATTTAGCCTCCTTATTTATTTATTTATTTATTTATTTATTTATTTATTTATTTATTTATTATTTATATATATTTTTTCCCATTCATTCATTTTATTCAACCATTCAGGTTGAATAGAATGATTAACGACTTTTTGACAGGTCAATTCTCTCTATTTCCCTTTCCTGGGTATATATACACAGAAAATATGCTAGCAAACTGTACCGTCAATACTGGGGAGGGGGTGCTTTCTTGGTCGACTTGGGTCATATTCTTCTACATAACTATTCTTTTACGGTCATTGTTTGCGCAACCTACCCCAAATTCGTGGGGAGTCGGGGGAAGGCTGATATATATAGTATAATATAGTATATCTTTTATAATATATATATATAATAGTATAATATATATTATATCATATATATATATAATATACTATAGTCACTCTCCGGGTACCATCTCAAGGTAATATACTATATATATTTAATATAATATATCCTAACTCTCTATACATTTCTTCCTCCTCGCCTCAGAACAATCCTTACTCTTAGAGAGGCACCACCTCGCTCAGATGCCCCGCTGCCGGCCTCTTCCACAGATCGCTCAGTGCTGAAATTTCCCAGATTTCTCTGGGATGTCAGTTAGAGGGACAGTCAGTCAAGTAGGAAATGTGACATAGTTTCCGGGTCCCAGTTGCATCTTGTGCAGATGTTTGAAGTGGTTTGGTTAAGGTTGAATCTATATTTATAATGTTGCAAGTTTGGGTAGTGGCCACATCTTAGTTTGGCCAAGGATGACTGAATGGTTATTGGAAGAGAGTTGAATTCTGGTGCTATTTCTGGTCTATGAGTATTTAGTATATCGTTTGGCTGACGGTTTCTTAAATAATTTTCTGTTAGGTGTGTGTGTATTTGTTTAGTGTTTGAGATTTTGTTTTGTAGAGGTTGGATGGTATTCAGGATTTGTTTGCATGATAATGCCGGAGAGGATGGAGGTTGTTTTAACCTGTGATTAATGGGGTTGGAAAGTGCAGCGTGGCATGGGTGTTGTGGTGTTTGTGTTTTAGCTTAGAATTGAGTGCCTTTCATTTCTAAGTGTTTGTGTATAGGTAGTATTTTTGTTTATTCATGTAGATGTTGTTGGGGTGTTGTAGAGGTGCATCCTGTTATTATTCTGAGTGCTTTATTTTGGGTACTTTGTAGTTTTCTTATGTTACCCTTGGCTAAAAACGGGTGCCAAATTGGTGAGGCGTAGTTTAGTGTTGGGCGGATGTATTGTTTGTATATGGTGGTGGATATTTTCTGTTTATTATTATTGATGTCAGTGCCGGCTATGGTTCTTAGTATGTTTAGTTTCCTGTTTGCTGATGTTGTTATGTTTTCTGTGTGTTTTGTGAAAGTCATATATGTTTATTATTCTATATATTTGAATCAGTGTATATTTTCTTAGACAAAATTTTCTAAGTTCAAAAAATTTCTTAAGTTCACAATCAAAGTTAAGTTTCTTTAAGGATAAATTGTTTAGATGGCAAGCTTCTGTCATAATTCCAGAAGCTTGCCACTGAAGAATTTTCTTAAAAAACTTTACTTAACTTAACATTTCTGAACTTAGCAATTTTTTTGAACTTTGAAAATTTTTTCAGAAAATATACAATGATTCAAATATAGATATTTACCATATATTTCTATATCTATAAATATATATATATATATATATATATATATATACTCTATATATTATATATACATATAATATATTATATATATATTATATATATATATATATATATATATATATATATATATATATATATATATATATATATATATATATATATATATATATATATATATATATAACCTATTAAATGACCCAATCCTTAATATCCAGTCATTTACCATCCTCTTAAATAACATCTCTCACAATATAATAAACATATACATCCCCATTCCACATTCCAATACTGCCCAAACAACTATAAATCAAATTTAAATCTTATCAATACAATAAACAACCTAATAATAGGAGGCGACTTCATTGCCCACCACACTACCTGGTACAGGGATTACCCTTCTGACAACCAAGGAATACACATTCTCAACGAACTCGATTCATTAAACATATTAAATTACAAAAACCTACCAACTCGAATCCCTCCCCAAACCAACCAGCCCAAGACATCCCCTGACATTACTTTCTCCTCACCGTCTCTCTACACCAACACCACATGAAACACAGATATTGATCTTCCATCAGACCACGTTCCAATAATAATCACCTATCAAACAACAAAAATAGACAAACCCAAAATAACCTCAACATTCACAAATTACAAAAAAGCAAACTGACAGAATTTCACTCAACATATTGAATCCAACCTACCCGTACTACTACTCTCACTCACTACATAAAGTAATCGATAACCTCACCAAAATAGTCCAGAAAGCCTCCAACCTCTACATACCTAAAGGCCACAGAAAACATTACAACCCCTCACTAACACCCCAAATCTGTAACTTAATTAAACAAAGAAATATCATTCGACAACAACAAATATATACCCCAGATCTGGCCGCACAAATAAACACCTTAAACACCCAGATCACCAATCTAATCTCCACCCACAAAACAAAAAAATTTAAGAAACACCTAATAGACAACATGGGCAGACCTGAAGAGAAGAGATCATGGCAAATAATAAAACGTATCCATAACTCGCAGAACAACGTCCCACCCACAAATAAAGCTTTAAGAGAACACAACAACTCCCTCCTTCCATCCCCCCAAACAGGACTGCAACATCCTCGCACAACACAATTCCAATATATCCCTTAAACCCACACATGCAAATAATAGAATAATACGCAAAACTCAAAACAACACAACTAGAAGTCAATCCTAACCCCCCATCCTCTACACAAGATATAAATAAACTTATCAAAACCCTAAAAAATTCCCCTGCCACTGGGCCGGACATCTCTAACCTTCACATAAAACACTTTGGACCGGCAACTATATCATTCATCACAGATATCTTCAATAAATCCTGGTCTCTCAACTACATCCCCCCACACTGGAAAAAATGCAATCATCATACCTAAATTAAAACTCAGAAAAGATCCCAATCTTCCACCTTAATACCGCCCCATATCCCTTCTCTCCTCTTTCTGCAAACTCATGGAGAAAATCATACTTACTAAGATTCAAACCACCTTCCCCTCCCCAAACCATTAACACGGCTTTAAAAAATCTCACTCTACGTCAACAGCCCTAACTAACATCACAAACCATCGTAAATGGACTAAACAAAACACCTTCCCACAGAACTATACTCATGGCCATAGACATTAGTAAAGCCTTTGACACAATACCCAGACACATCCTAATCCAAAAAAATCTAAACGTTCCATTCCATAATAATTACAAAAAATGGTTATCCAACTCTATATCAGGACGCACAGCCCAAGTATCCAGCAAACACCAAAACTCAAAAACAGTAAAATTAAGAAATGGAGTCCCTCAGGGTGCCATCTATTCAACTTATTTACAGCCGATATCCCTACCCCCCAAACTTCCAACTCAAAAATAATAACCTACGCATACGACTTAACTATAACCATATCAGACCTTTCAGTACCCACTGCCACAATCCTCACTCAGGACTACTTTAAATCACATAGAAGCTTGGTTATCATCCAACAGAATGTCAGCCTCTGCAGAGAAATCATCTATTACCTTGATCACCACTGATAGACACCAATCATTCCTCCACCCACAAGTAACCTTAAACAACTCCATCATTCCAATAAACAAAACAGAACACCCAAAATACTCGGAATAACCTTCGACACCCACCTCACCTTTACACCACACATTCAAAATATCATAAGTACGGCAAACAAGAAATTAAATGTCTTCCGAACCTTATCCCAACACAATTTCAGCAACGGAAAAACATCCACGCTGTCAACAACATTCAAACAATTCAAAAGAACTACAATCAACTTATGGATCAACAGTCTGGTATCCACTAACTCCCCACTAATAGGAAATAACTACAGAATACAACTCGCCCTGCGATTCAATTATAAACTGTATTGAATGAAACCACCCCTATTCAGAAATGCCATGAAGAAACAAAAATCTACCAATTTAGATCACCCTGATATGTGATAGGAAACCCAATTTACGTCAGGACTTCTCGACCCCGTCTTCACCCCTGTATAGCTACTTACAAGAACACAAACTAACTCAATCGCT
The DNA here is from genome assembly GCA_015478945.1 of Trachelipus rathkii. NCBI lineage: Eukaryota > Metazoa > Arthropoda > Malacostraca > Isopoda > Trachelipodidae > Trachelipus > Trachelipus rathkii. The sequence goes on along the minus strand of JABUQX010017120.1, from coordinate 16,590 downwards.
TTATTAAATTCTGCCCTCCACTGCTCTGCAGCTCCCTTATTATGGCGGAATTATTGAACCATTCCTCCCTTCCCCAAATAACACCCCTCTTATCAAACACTTATTTTCACTATTACATATTCACACAACGTACCTTCAACAAACCATCCAACCAAATAGCTTCATTAACTTACCCCCCCCCCGAATATCCCCTTCACAAAAAACCACTCCCACGAAAGGACTTCGATCTCCGTGTTCCAGCATTGAGATCCGAGCATTGCCCGAACTCAAGAATATAAAACATAGATTTCCACCTCTAACTACTCCATCCCCACTCTGTCAAAGTACTTGACAGAGCCTGAAACTGATTGAGCACCTACTTCCCTAAGGTACCCAAATCTCAAAACATCCTACAGAACAACAATAACCAGACACCTCCCTAATAGACCCTGCGGCTCCACCCGGTGGAGGTTGCTGCGGTTTCTAACGATGCATGGACTACGTCTTTAAGGTTAGTCATTGAATAAATATAAAATAAATAAATTAATATACCGTATATATATATTATATATATATATATATATTATATATACTATAGATATATATATATTATATATATATTATATATATATATATATATAACTATTATATATATATAAAATATATATATATATATACTATATATATATATATATAATCCATCATCATCAATCACCCACCTCTCTCCTCAGACGGGGTGCGCATCATACGCCGGAAACAGAAGTAGTAGAAGAAATATGACGAAGTCGAAAAGAAAGCCAAGCCTACCTCCCCCTTTATAACCTCTTCATGAGAATCACGACACAGTCAGAAAATCACCTTGAGCTCACGGGAATCGCGGGACGAATCCCTCACTATGGCATTTTGTCAATGTAGGTTCATCCCACTGGCCCAGGTGGGCCAAACCATACCCCCTCACAAACTCCGCCATTCACTCCTATAATATTAACCACAGATAGCAAACTACCCCATGGTAAGACCTAGCAACTCTCAAGACTTAGTCCCTTTAATCAAGGATTTAATTTCACCAGCCACCTTCCCGCCACTCACAACTTTCCCTACTAACTCTGCATTCCGTTCTCATTCAATCCAACATACTATCCTAAATATTTATACTTCAGATACTTGTTCCAGCTGCACACCATCTACATAAATTTCAAACGAGGACTGTACCCTTACTCACAACCATACCTATTACTCTCTATCTACGTTTATTTCAACCCCTTTTACACACCTTGCCAAATCCTTCTACCAATCCTCTCAAACTCTTCTCTTCAGATTCGCCACACAAAAACTTAAATACCGCATATATAGGTAGGCACCTTCCAACTCACATATTCCCTTTCTCTATCATCTCTAACACTCCTCCCTGGCAACCCATCCATAATACAAATTGAATAAACCAGGAGACAGTTATATCACCAATACACCTGCCTTCGAACAACTCCGCCTATTAATTATTAAACCAATCACACTTTCGACTCCATTATTCTTACACATTTTTCATTATTGTTTATAAATACAGATATATATATATATTACTACTATTATATAATATTATATATATATTATACTATAATATATATATATATATATATATATAGCATATTCATTATATATATATAATATATTATATAGTAGTATATAATATATAAATACATAAATAAAAACAAAAATTAAATATAATATATGAATAGGATTTATATTGTATATTTATATAGTATTAAGTAATTAATATTGCACTGAAAATTATATATTACATTAGAATACATATTGTATATATATTTGTTATCTATATTATATATTATATATATATATATATTATATAATATTATATATATATATATATATATATATATATATATATAAAGAGTGTTGGCTCGTCTGGAAATAACTACTCGACAAAGGAATATGATTGATATTTATTTTAATACCTGCTAATTTATTTTGATTTATTGCCTGAAAAAGCTGTAGCGTTATATTAATTTTAAACCGGGTTGGTGATTTTTTGGATTTTTTGAGAAAAAAATCAATTTTTTGATTTTTGGGATTTTTTGGATTTTTTTGAATTTTTTTGAGAATCGTAGTCACGGAAATATAATATGTAAACAACACTTTTTTTTTTTAGTTCGATTAGGTAGTTTATATTTTTAACCCTAGGCCCTTTATCTGAGTTCAAAATCTTAAAATAGGGCTTATAGTCTATGACACAATGAAAGACCAACAATAAAGAATGTTATTTGTAATAATGATAATATATTACATCAGAAATAAAAGAAAACATGTTTGAAAACTTGATCTGTTTTTGATATTATTTCATTGAAAAAATTTCAAAAAGATAGCCTGCTAAGATTTTATATTCTAATTTTTAATCAGAGGATGCAATTTTGGTGATTTTGATTTTTTTAAAAAAAAAATCAATTTGTGATTTTTTTGATTTTTTTTTATTTTTTTCTATTTTTTCAGATTCGTAACGTCACGCGATATATAATTTGTAACTTGCAAATTATATTTCGCGTGACGTTACGAATCCAAAAAATCAAAAATATCAAAAAAATCAAAAAAATCACATATTGATTTTTTTTTAAAAAAATCAAAAAAATCACCAAAATTGCCATCCCTGAATTTTATATTTCTATTGAAATTAAATCACTTAAATATAAAAAAATATATATAAAAAAGCAAAAAATCAAAATAAGCAAAAATCATGATTTTTTTGGAGAAAAAATCAAGTGAAAAAATCAGTTTTTGAAAAATCAATTGATTTTTTTTCCGTTTGCCATCCCTGCTAATAAGTGAATGGGAACTCTATCTCTGAATGACAATTCGCATAACTTAAAAGGCTTACCTGGAAATCAAACACGAATAAGAAGTAAGAACCCAAGATTGTGTAATAACGGAAGCAGCGCATTCCTCACCAACTCCTCCTCCTGATGATGATGATGATGAATTCGAACGTGGTTGTATTAACAAACCAAATGACGGCCATACTTCTTCACTCTCTGGCTTATTATTGGTATTTGCAATTCCTTCTTCATCATGTTCACTCCAATTGCCGCACTCTTCATATATATATATATATATATATTATATATATATATATATAGATATAATATATAAATATTACATATAATATATTTATATATACTATATAATTATAGCGTATATATATAACTATATTATATATATATATCAACTAATAATTATATATATAAATAATATATATTATTAATATATACTGGCTATCTATATATCTAACTATATATCTATATATACATACTATTATTATATCTATCATACTATATATTACCATTAATATAACGTAATATATGATATAAATATTATATAATAAATATATCTAATATTATATTATACTCATATAGTATATATATATATATATATATGTATATATATATATATATTATATATATATATTATATATATATATATTATATACTTATATAACTATAATATAATATATATATATATATAGTAATATATATATATATATATTATATAATATATATATACTATATATACCTACTATAACTTAAAAATAGTTAACACTAATCCCGTAATGCTGATAAACATTTAAATATTTTGAATTAGCAATAAAATGATTGATTTAGCAAAAGAGGAGTTAGGAAAAGGAGAACAGGAAGTCTCTCTCACCAAAAATAATTCTATGGTTATCCTATAGTTAAATAATATAGCAGAAGATAGTATAGCAATAAATTATAAGATTGCTCAAAAAGGCTTAAGAACACTATATTGCGCTAAACTTAAAGGTAGCAATGTCGTTTTTTTCGGGGAGTCGAGGAATGTCAGGTCAGTGACTCCTACACAGGGTGGGATTTTTTGGATTTCTTTGATTTTTTTAATTTGCGATTCTTTTGGATTTTTGGATTTTTTTTGGATTATTTTTGGATTTTTTGAATTCGTGGAGTTCACGCGAAATATAATTTGTAAACAAACTTTTTTTTTTAAGTTTGATTAGGTATTATTTTTAACCCTAGGCCCTGTATCTGAGTTCAAAATCTTAAAATAGGGCTTATAGTCTGTGACACAATGAAATAGCAACATTAAAGGTGTTATTTGTAATAATGCATAATATATTACATCAGAAATAAAAGAAACATGTTTGAAACATGATCTTTTGTTGACATTTTTATTGTGTAGAAATTTGAAACAGAGTAGCCTTACTATGATATTATTATTCTAATTTTTTTTATTTCTATTGAAGTTAAATCATTTAAATATCCAAATCACTTAAAAAATATATATATAAAAGCAAAAAATCAAAAATAGCAAAAAATCATGATTTTTTGGAGCAAAAAATCAAGTGAAAAAATCAGTTGAAAAAATCAATTGATTTTTTCCGTGCCATCCCTGCGTCCTACATAATAGAAGAGTGTTCAGGATTACAGACCTGAGAGAAAACCCCTTTTGCATTCCTTTTTGTCGATTATATATATACACCTGAGCTAATAGTGTTTAATTTTGATTAAAATTGAAGAAATTACTCGAATTCACATCCGAGGGAAAGGGAAGTTTGAAACACGTCAAAATTTACTTCACAGACACGAGTGAAATTATGCGGAGACAGACTTTAAAATTTTCTCCTTTTGGGAGCCATTATATTTGCAGAGAAGAGCGAGAGAAAACACTATTTGAGTGAAATACCACCTAAAAGGAGGTAAAACAATGTTACCAAATATAAATTTCACATTTCAAATACATTTAAGGAGGCCAGACGAAGTTACTAAATTTAAAATTCACATATTGATAGGATATATGGGTAGGTAATAATTTATTTTTAACCTTTTTAAACCAGCTGATTTTAAGTGGGGATGTTGTTCGTTTCGCAATCTTCTATAATTTGCGAATAAGTGCAAAGGGAAGAAAGATAAATGCTATTTTAAATAATAAAATTATAATTATCAAAATGGTAATCTATATATATATACATATATACTAATCATATATATATATTATACTATTATATAATATATATTATGATAAATATAATATATATTATATATATCATATATATATAATATATATATAATATATAATAATAGTATATAATATAATATATTATATATATATTAGATCAGAGGAGACATCCTGCACTCGCTGCTCAGCCGAGTTACATATAGAACGATCTTTTGGCAATTTCATAAATGTTACGATAAAATTCTCTTATTTTTTTGAGAAAGTTGGTCAAATACATAAAATTATTTCATAATAAATATAAAAGATTATGCAAAATTAAAACGAAAAGGTAAGAATAACCCCTATTAAATAACGCTTTTAACCCATTAAAAATGCCGCCATCTCTGCTCATATCGGATCGCGGAGAACGGACGGCGTCTGAATTCTGAATTTGCAGTACAAAATTTGTTTATAAATAGTCTATAAATATGTAGAAAACGTTTTAGATAAAAAAACGTTTTTTGAAAGGAATAAACTCAAGTATTTATACTATATATATATATATATATATATATATATATAATATATATATAAAAAATATATATATATATATATATATATATATATATATATATATATATATATATATATATATATATATATATATATATATATATATATATTATATATATTAACTATTATATATATATATAGAGAGAGAGAGACGAGAGAGAGAGAGAGAAGGAGAGAGAGAGAGTGAGAGAGAGAGAGATGAGAGAGAGGAGAAGAGAGAGAGAGAGAGAGAGAGAGAGAGAGAGAGAGAGCGACGGAGTCGCATAAAGTTATTGGAGTCGCCACTGATATATATATATATATATATTATATATATATATATATATTTATATATATATATATTATATATATATTATATTATATACTATATTATATATTATATTATATATATATACTAAATCAGCAAAACATATATTATGATATATATATATTAATAATATATATACATATACTTAATATAATATAATAATATAGAAGAGTGATAATTAAAATATAACAATATGCACATAATTATATAATATAATATACATATATATATATATATATTATATATTATATATATATATATAATATATATATATATTATATATATATATATATATATATATATTAATTATTTATATATATATATATTATATAATAGTATAGTGTATCAAGTTTTGAATTATAAAAAAATGATAATCCACACACAAGCCCAATATTTTTATAAATATTTCATAATTTTCGAAATGTTTTATTTACAAAATGAGATATAATAGTAAGAAGTCTTATATATATTAAAAAGTATTTTCCTTTTTAGCTTGAAAGTAAAAATTTTAGTATTTCTTTTTTCTTTCACAAAATCAATTATAATTATTTTTATCAAATTGATTTCTTATACGTTGAATTTTTCCCCGTGAATGCTCGTAAACATAGCTATTTAATTTTATACGTTGGAAATCAGTCTGACTTATTCACGTTTAACACGTTCGTAAGGTACTAAACGACCTTTTCAATTGTATTAAGTGGTGGTGGAAGTGTGGAAAGTTACTTTATTTGTGCAACTGTGCTTGGGGAAAATGTGC
>JABUQX010017120.1:0-5000 GCA_015478945.1 Trachelipus rathkii | reverse complement strand
AAAAGTTGTTATAGTATTGTATTAAGTTCAGAAGTACCATTACGGCGGCGAAGGTCTGACGTTTGTAAAAGCAATTGTTGAGGATATTAAACAAACATTTACTCGGTGCTTTTACTTGAGATCTTGTTACATCTGGGTTATCGGTAAGTTATTTGTTGGATTGTAATCTGCTAGAGAAGATCAGACGTTAGAAACTTCTTGGTCGTCGTACATGGTGGAGGGAAATCAAAGTTGCTGGGTGTTCCAAAAACATTTGAGAGAACCAGTGCAAATGTTTGCAGAAGTTTGTAGTACAGTGCTAAAAAGATTGGATTTTGGAGATAGCATAGTAAAGAATGTGTTTTGGACCAACAGGCAAAGCAATACCGGAGCCAAAAGTGGGGCTTGGTTTAGGATTATAGAGAAGAAGCGGGAAAAGAAAGTCTTCTGGGCCTTCGCCTGTCGACATCTATTCACGATATAGTACATATCTGCTGCTATTCAGCAATGTTTACTGCATTTCAATTAGGACCCAGGACATTGACCTGTTCAACAACGTGTCTCCAGAATTATGGGAAAAAAAAATTATAAGAAAAGTATGAGATCAGTATTAGTGATTCATGACAGAAAATGTCTAAGTTTTTGTGTGAGCAGTTAAAGAAAAAGCCACCCACGTGATAAGTATAGAGAACTATTGAGCTGGACAGTTGTATATTTTATGTGGGGCACCTTGAGAAACGGTTTTCTTTTCGTAAACCTCGTGTTCTACATCGAGCACGATGGATGGCAGGAGTCATTTATTCATTGAAAATAGTCTTGTTTAGGTCACAGTTTAATATGACAGAGCAAGAAGCAGCTGTAATGACAAAATTTGCGAACTTTGCTGTAAGGTTTTATGTTCCAATTGGTTTTCAGCCCCATCAGCAGCTTCAGCCCCAAGAAATGACCTTGAAGGATACCTTAAGAGCTGGAATGCTGTGACGATTATGAATTATCAGTAGTAGCTGTAAAGCTCTCAAACGTCACTTTGTGGTATAGGAGAAGAACTTGCAGCTCTTGCATTTATGGATGATGAAAGTACCAGTTGAAATGAAACGAAATATGGTTGAAATCTCTGCTAAACAAGCAAGTAAACAGTGTCTAGAAGGTAAGCCGCTCCACGTGTTTGTATGTTACGAGGATGAAGATCAAACTCATTAACAAAAACAACTGCCGACTTATATAACAGAATGCAGTCAATTTGTTCTTCAATAAATTACGTTTGAACTCCACTTTTCTCTCAAGGTTGACCCATTGGAATGGAACGAAAGAACGGACTATAAGAATGCACCAGGAACATTACCAAACTCAATAAATGTTCGAATCAACGACAATGCACGAAAGGATCTTTATTTGCACTAGAGCAAAAAAAACGGCTATTAATAATCACCTAACAAAAAACAAGGAGGAGGAAAAGCAATACATTCTTCAAGTTACAGAAAGGACACAGGGAAAAATTTCCAGGAATATCAAAGAAAAACAGCTGAAGGTTATAAAATAAGGAATAAACATATAATAAGTATAAAAACTTAAATAAATGAATTTGAATTAGTTGTGGAGTAGGGCTTCTTGGGTATACCACATTAAAAAAAACGCACCTGTTATAGCTACCTCAGGGGTGGTGTGGAAAAAAACTATGTATTCCTATATTTCAACAGCATTGTGTCACTATTAAATATTGTTCAATCAGCGTAAAAATTTAAATACAATCTTTTGATATCATACCTCATAATTTGTAAGGTTCAGACTGCCAAAAAAAATGAAAAAAAATTCATAAGAAATTTGACACCTAATATTATTTATACGTATTATAATATTATATAATTATATATATATTAATATATATATATATAATTATATATATTTATATAATATATATATATATAATTACTAAAATAAAAATATTAATTATATATATATAATATATATATATATATATATATATTTACGATTTGGACGAGTATGAGAAAATTTTGTAGACCATTTTACCTTTAAAACATTATATTATTTGTCTACGTTTTGACAAAGTGAATTTTTTTTTAATGTCATGTCGACGATTTGGGATACTTCCCGTCAGTATCACGTTTGATTAAAAAAATTTTGTTGTCGCGTGTTCTACAGAATCGAAAGATCCTACCTAGGTGACCTTACCATCTTTATTGACTGATGACGTTGTTGCTGTGTGGCAGTGTTTAACACCCTTACCCACAAATTCCCATAGAAAGATTATTATTATTATTATTATATTATTATTATTATTATTATTATTATTATTATTATTATTATTATTATTATTATTATTAATTATATATATTATTATTATTATTATTATTATTATTATTATTATTATTATTATTATTATAGTTTGGAATGTCACCATCAACTGTTTTGAGGGATGCAAAGAGGTTAAAACTGGATCACTATATCTCTGATATCCTTCATGAAATGAAAGAACTTTTTCGGTACTGTGGGTTGTTTTGTTTTTATGTTGATGAAAATAGAATTAAGGCGTTGAATCGTCAATGATATTTCAACATCTGTTGGAATGGCACACACACATATATCGCTTTTGTCTCTTTCTTTATATGTATCTTTTGGCAAGTTTAATCACACTGTATACAATAGAGGGTTGCATCCTTTTTGCAAACGTGTTTTTATTATTATTATTATTATTATTATTATTATTATTATTATTATTATTATTATTATTATTATTATTATTATTATTATTATTATTATTATTATTATTATTATTATATTATTATTATTATTATTATTATTTTAGAAAACACAGTGGATGAAATTTGTCATTTTAATTTTTGCAAGTTTTTTCAAATTCCTAAAAACCTTCCTGACATTTTCGTTAATTTTCATTAGGACAATTCCTGAATAAAACAAAATAATTGCCTTCTGAACCGATCGAAGCTTTCGTCCACTCACGTTGGACATTTTCAAGGATATAACTTTATTTTAAGAACGAAGTTCAAAAGGGTTTATAATATAGAATATACATTGATTTGCAATAATTAAACATCATAATATAACCACATAGAGCAAAATAAATGTGAAAGTTTATAATTTAGATTGTCTTTTTCTCTTCTAAGTAAAAATGTTAAGGTTGTTATATTTTATATTAATGGCCGGTCTATGTTTCCTTATAAGAAAAGACTTCGACAGTCTAAGATCAGAATATTCCCTTTTTTTTATTCAAAATTTTAAAGCAATTTACTATTTCATTATTGTGCAATTTTTTATGTTCTACCTGCATATGGTGTTGTACAGTGGCGTAACTTACGGGCAGGGCTGCGGAGCCGGAAAATTTTTTTCGGACGGCTCCTTCGAGCCTCACTCGATTTTTAAAACTCTACCAGGCCTTCCGACTGCCTCGGCCTCCAGCATTTAAAATTACCCGGCTCCGCCTCCAGCATTTAAAATTGCTCGGCTCCGACTCCGGCTCCGGCATTTTAAGATTGTTCGGCTCCGGCTCCGGCTCCGGCTTCGGCTCCGACTCCGGCTCCGACCTCTAGTTATAATTCCTTTTCCATTTACAAATATGAAATCATTAATTCTCTGTTACAAAATTTTTATGGTTTGATGAAATTGAATGTTTGTTAATGACATCTTTATTACGTTAGAATTCAAAAAACATTGGACAGAATTTATGAATATCTATAGTAAACTACGAATTTTAAGAAATACAGAAAAAGAATAATTCACTTTCTTCCTAAATTTTAATACAATTCCTCTTCGAACGATGAACTGCCTGTACATTTACTTTTGTTTTTACTAAAAAATATTTTTATTATCTTTTTTTTAAAAACCATACGGAACCAACACTCTATTTCACGCTTTCACACTTAAAGTTGTTTCCAAAATATTTTCACTACTGGCCATTGAAAACTATGAGCGCCTGGAACGTATGTAATATTTAATTTATAAAAATTTTTCTATCTTAAAAAAAAAATTATATAATATACATCACACCATGCCTAATATTATCTATAGGCTCCTTAAAGTTTAAAATAAATTTCTATTTGACGACTGCCTTAGCCATATGCCCACCAAACCTTATAATCTTATCACGAAATAAAAAACGCTAACTTTCATTCAAAGCAATAAAACCTTCTCTCAATAAATCCTCCGTTTAGCGATCTTCCTCAAGATCCAATTTTTTTACTTTTTAAGCAGAAAATAAGCTTACGTCCAAAGTATTCAACTTGATACTAGGAGGGAAACTGATATTGTGCATAGCAGCCCACACATCTTGAAAAATTTAGTGGACAGTAGGGAAATCTCTTTTAATTAACTGGTTTAATTTTGATATCCGGTATGATTTTTATATATTTCAATCTAATGTCTTGTGAAATTTTCTAAAATTGTATATTTCTTAGAGGATTTTTGTTATAAAGGTGTTTTTACTGGGTAGATTGTCTTTTTTCAGGTCGCTTTTCTGCCATTGCTCAAATTTTACCTTTCATAAGACACATAGTATATGCTCAAGGCAAAGGATTTACTTGACAAACTGCTGAATATCCATGACTCCGAGCCATAGATTTCTCGATGTATTATCTCTTAGTTCCTAGTTCATCAAAGAACATGTCTCTACCTTTTCCACTCATTCAGAATCTTCAGTTCTTGAGGAGACACTTGAAGCTGTGGACCAACAAAGAGGCGACAAAAAATATTTTGTTTCAGTAACATCTTTCCTTCTTTCTATGTAATTTATGTTGCATTACTAAAATCCATTTCTAACAATTACATCAGCGTAAAACTCGAACACCTATATATAAAAAAAAAGCACTCTCTCACCCGTCAAGACACTTCTTAGACTTGAATATTTTGTTAGAGTGTTGTCGATTGTTCCCACTAACTATCGGAGAGAGAAAGTTCGAGGTAGGCACCGGCAAGCATCCACTTCACTAATATGGTCACTTTGCTTGCAAAGACCTTTACGAGCATAAAGACACTTTGTACATACCCAG
>JABUQX010017119.1:0-22538 GCA_015478945.1 Trachelipus rathkii | reverse complement strand
GTACCCTAGTTCGGAATGTCAACCCCTTAGAAAAATTAACTAGTAAATTATAGGTATTATATATATATTAATGTATATATATTTGGTATTATATATATATCATTAATATAATAGATATATATATAATATAATAATTATATATAATAGTTATATATATATATATATATTATATATAATATATATATATTTATATTTGTTAGACAAACATTTGAGAAGAAACGGCTACTTTCTTTGCAAGTATTATTTATTATATATATTATTATTATATTATATTATATTTATTATTAATTATTATATTATTATTTTATTTGATTATTATTATTATTTTATTATATTATTATTTTATTTTATTTTATTTTTATTGTTTATTATTATTATTATTATAATTATTGTTATTATTATTATTATTATTATTATTATTTATTTTATTTTTATTTTATTATTATTATTTATATTATTATTATTGTATATTATTATTATTATTATTATATTATTTATATTATTATTATATTATTATATTATTATTATTATTATTATTATTATATTCCACGTATTTATTATTTATTATATTATTATTATTATTTATTGTTATTAATTATTATTATTATTAATTATAATTATTATTGGTTATTGGCAATTATTCTATTATATATATTATTATTATTATATTATATTATTCCAAACACATAACAGTTTAAAATCCTAGTTAAGTCAATTTTCTAAAACAATTGAAAATACTTGTATATTTTTTTTATTTTTCCTTTTTTTAAACAAATAGTTCAAGAAAATTATGAATTATTATGCTGCTAAGAGATATCGTTAAAAAAATTTAGATCGTTTGCATTACGTTAATTTTCGAAAATAAAGATACCACTATTTTTTCATGGCCTATAAATTAGGATGAAGAAAAAATTTCGTGCCCCCAAAGTCACTAATTTTCAAAAGTGCGGTGTATTTTTAAAAAAAAAATAAATATAATTGTTTTAAATAATGATAGGTAGCCACAGCCTGGAATAAAAAATTCAATAATACTATATATATACATATATATATATATATATATATATATTATTATATATAGTAATATATATTATATAATAGATAAACATAAGTACTATAAGATATAAATAGTATGATATATATTAATATCTAAATATCTGAGTGGTGCGACTCTAGTAATTTTTTACTACTCGGGCTCTCTCTCTCTCTCTCTCTCTCATTGGTTTTGTTTATATGTTGAATTAAAAAATAAATATCATTGTATATTTATATTAAGTACATATATATATATATATATATATCTATAAATCAGATCTATCTAGATATATATTGGTAAATATGTATAGTAAACAAACAGAGAGAGAGAGACGAGAGAGGAGAGAAGAGAGAGGAGAGGAGAGAGGATGGCAGGAGGAGAGGGGAGAGGGGAGAGATGGAGAGAGAAGAGACGAGACGGAGAGAAGAGAGAGAGAGAGAGCAGAAAATATTTCACTTATATGTTAAGTTGAGTTATAGCTATTAAAAGTTTTCTTAATTTGAAATTGATGTATCATAGTTAACATCAGATTTTCAAGTTTTTTTTTAATTTTCTTTTATTATTTATACTATATTATATTACTTATCATTATTTCATTTATATTTTTTATCATTATTTTAATGAATTTGTTAAATAGTTTAAATGGTAAATACTACTCGATATGTTATTTTCGTTGTTCTTTATAATTTGAAATTTGTGAACTTTCTTCAAATTTTCTGTCCGCTCTTTTTGCTAGAGTAATGTTATACGACCCCAATATTGGCAAAATTATAAGGAGAATTTCTAATCGTAACTTTTGAAATTTTTGAAGTTAAGATGCGATCGGTTTCTATAGAACTTGGGCTAAAGCCGAAGCAACTTCGGAATTAGGAGTCGCCTTGATATATTATGGTAAGTGTAATGAGTTTAGCGTAATCGTAAAAACATCAATGTTGTTTGAAATAATTTCGATGCTTCGGAATTTGTTTAACCAATTATTGCCAATACGATATATATATATATATATATATATTTATATATATATATTATAATAATATATATAATCATATATATATATTATATATAAATATCATAAATATATTATATATAAATTATAAATATATATATATATATTTAACATATAGTTATATAATATAATTATATTATTAAATACCGGGTATATATGATTCGGTTAATACCCAAAAGTTAAGGTTATGATAAGTTGTTAAGTTTACACAGTTAAATTCTTGTGTAAAACTCCTTTTAACAATCTTATCATAATCTTAACAATATTTTTCGGTTATAATTTATAATTATATAATATATATATAATTATATATTAATTATATATATTATATATATATATATATATATATATATATTATATATATAATATATATATATATCATATATTAATTTAAGGTTCTTTATAAGTTTTTTTATGTTTTTTACACGGGGGGGTAAATGCTGTGGAAACTTAAATTTCTTATCATAACCTCTACGCGTGAACTAATTTTCTGGGTCGGATGGTATTATTATATATATATTATATATATATATCCTAATTAATAATATAGTATATATATAATATATATATATAATATTATATATATATATAATATATATATATAATTTAGTGATGCACCGGAGAGTATTTGGCCGGGAGGCGGGAGAGCGGAGCCGAGAGAATGAAAATTTTTATATATTATGCTTGAAGATTTTTTTCTTTCTTCAATAGTAACTTCCTTTAATTATATATATATAATATATATATATATTATAGTATTATATATATTTTATATATATATAATATATATATCTATATATAATATATATATATATAATATAATATATATAGTATAGTATATTATATATATATGAAGGATTGATTTCCGTAAACACTTGCAATTATTCAGTGCACCTTCCTCGTTCCGGATCTCCTACGAGTAATACCTAGAGAATTACGACTCCTGAAGGAGGGCTAACCCTGTGAGGTGTTGTGAACTTTTAATGTAATAATTAAAAAAGTTTTTTTAAAATTATAATTTACCTGCTATATAAAACGCGCCAATTTTTTTAAAAGGAAAGAGTATCTCGGTTAAGGCTTTGTGCTATAATGAGGCTATATAGGGAGGCTGGAATAACATCACTCGTTCTTGAGATAAAACGTGGCTCAATGAGGGGTAGCTTGCTTTTAGTGTGAGTTACCATGGCGGTGTGTGGTGAGCTCCTTAAAAAAATTCGTAGTGAAAAGATATGTAATAGTACATAGACAACATGCCACGACCACCTCGGCATACTGCTTTCCTGAAACTAGTGGCATTTTTTTTTAATTGTAAATAAAATAGAGTGCAAAATATGCCACAAAAGAATGCATAATTTATATTATTTATAAAGCATTTGCGAAATTGTTACAGTGATTATATTTTGCATCACCAAATCTGCGCTTTTAATGTTTATTTTCTCAATCTGGTTACACTTTCGTAAAAACTAAGAGCTAGGGTAACTCACTGCTTGTTCTTGAAAACAGACGACAGAGTTGAGCAAAGGTACTTATGAAGTTCGCATGCAGGCACTATTTTTGTTAGCTATTGAAAAGTTTGGTAGGGTGTTATCCACGTAATAAGCGTGTGGGATTGTAATAATGTACAGTGCTTATTTAAAACTTGCCTGTGCTTATTTATTTTATACTGGCAGCTCTAATCTTAATTAGTTTTTTCATTTCAAAAGAATTTTTTTTTGGTGTTTAAACACCTTTTTAATCACTCTTACCAGTTTCCATGCATAGAACATTGTCATATACAATTCACTAATATTTATCCATTTATTAAGAGTCTCCCGCAGATAGAATGAATTAAACAAATTTTTTTTATCTCATCCATCTCTCTCTTTATCTGACATCGTATCCAGGCTTATATATATACTAGTATGTATATTATAGGGTATTACTGAGACTAAAAGAGTACCAGCAATAAAGTATAATATATATATATATATATATATATATATTATATATAGTAATATATACAAAGGGTAATTATATTATATTATATATATATTATATATATTATTTTTTATTTTTTACAGATTTTATCTAAAATATAAGAAAAAATCATGTTAATTAATTTGCCATTCAGGGACATTAACTTTAAGATTAAAGTAGCGTTAATAGTTAAAGCTGAGTGCTCTTTATGCTGCTACTTGGGATTAATACATTGATACGTATCAGAGGAAACCAAAAAGAAACAGTGTTCAGAAACAATATATAGCACAAAGTCGTTACTGGATCATCTTTGAAAAGAAAACCATAAACACACATATTTGAAGATATTATAAAAGAAGGAAGTATTCTGTGAGAATCTTCAGAGAAGGAAAGTGGCCGAAAAAAAGAAAACATGATATCACAGACACAGCGGATGATGATCCATGTCCATCCACATATCATCAACTTCTACCTCTAGTTAAAAAGATTTCTTCAGCGTGAATCCTACATGTTTAATAATTCCCTGAGAAACAAAGATTTGATGAGCGGATTATGATAGAAAAAGCAAAGAATAATTCATTTTCAGGAATTGGTGGAAATTTATGCTTGGACAATCTGCCATTTCTTTGGGTAGAATGACATTGTATTTTAATTGAGATTAATGACTAAAATCACGTCATGTCCTACTAATTTAAATTGATGTGTCCATTCCCATAGGAGTTGGATGGGTCTGTTTCAGAAGAGATTCCCAACATATGATAAAAAGTTGGAGTGAAGATAACAACCAATAAGATCCAATTCAAGCTGCAAGAAAATGTAGCCAAGCAAATCATTCACATCAGTAGTATTTGAGTTGCTCAGTACGTGGTGGGGGTGTGTGAAGTGTTGTATTAACGATGAAAAGCTGTTTTGTGAGGAGTGAAGACTTATATCGTCGAGGCATTGGTGCAATTATGAATTAAAAATTTTCGTTCAAAAGACATTATGTAATTTTCCGATTGATTGTAGTTATGTTTTAGTGTTGGGTCTTCATCCAGCAGAGAAAGAGTATATGTCTAAAAAGTGAGGAAATACTTAAGATTTAAAAAAAATTACACAGGGTTGGCATTTAAAAAAAAAAAATGAATATTCTAGTTGTGCTACTTCATAACTAACAGATCATGCACCAAACATAACAAAAGGTATGAGGCGGACCACACAGAGTTTTTAAATGAGACCAGTTATTATTTCATCTAATCCCTATGGAATTCTAATGATGCTACTGTGTTGCTCACAAAATTGCTAAAAAATTAATTACTTTATCTATGTCCTCGTAAGCCATATTATAAAGGTAGAAAATCACCAATATGCTACAACTAGTTTAAACCGTTGAAAATTCAAAATCTCAAAGTATTGTCAATTAACATAAGCTTTGTTGTTCCCAAAGATAATAGAAAACAAAGAATGGGAATTGCAATCAAATATTATAGATATAGCTAGCCAAAAGGATATAGAGCAAAAATGTGCAATTACTTTATATTTTTCAAAAATTCTATCCCAAGTTTCCATTTGAAATCTAGATATCTTAAATGCAAAATCACTGGAAGCTAATGGAGAGAGGTATAATTTAGATTTCCTACAAACCATTTGGAGAATTAGCTAAAAGAGCCGGAGTGTGATGATGTAGATCGTATCTTTTATATACCTGCAAGTTAATGCGATGGATGAACAAAAAAATTTTTTAGCAAAACTTCCCAATCATGTTGGCTTGGTAAAAACATTGAAGATGTAATGCTTATCAATCGTGGCAATGAACGATTTCGTCCATCTAAAAAGAAAGAAACTTTATGTATAATTGCCGCAACAGTTTTATAAATGCGCACGAATAGAATTAGACTCCCCGGATATTATTCATCAGAAAATCTATATACAACTTAAATTTGGCTTCAAATCAAACAGAGATGGTGGGAAAGAAAGAAGCAGTAAAACTTTTTATAAAGTTAAAAGAAACACTACATTAAGTTTCAGATTCTGATGAACAAATGATGTCAAATGATCAAGTCTCACTCATACAGATTCACATGAAGGATCTAAAAATGAAAATATAGTTTTAAATGTTAGTTTGTTAAAATTTAAAAGCTCTTAATAATTTAAAGATTAGGATATAGATACGGTCATAAATTTTTGGGAATGGACGGAACCAAGTGTCTTTCACCCTTAAATGTTTCGTTTCAAAATGCATGGTAGATCTGGCCCTAAGTGTATTGCAATTTTTTTAAAGCTAGATTATCAAAGTGTGTTGTATTTCAAATAATATTAATTGGCTTTACTACTCGACCCTTTAAGTTGTTATAGCTTTATCAAAATAATTAAAAATTAGTCAAGTTAAAGTATTAATGGAAGGAATTTGATAGAAATAGTTAAACTCTTCTCCTTTATTATTATATAAATATATAAAATATAGTACCACACTATATTAGTTATGTTTGACTTAATATTATCACACTAAAACAAAAAAAATAACTATTTAAGCAATAATTTTTGTCTACAGTTTTTGTCACTCATCTTGTTGGTGTAATATCAGGTTGGGACAAAACATTAATTTTCAAATTGTACAGAAACCTTAGTTATTTATACTATAACAAATGAAATATATAATATATTTTTATGTTTTCAAAAGTAGAAGTAAATTAAAGGAAAAAAAGTTATAAAGAGTGAAGGCTCTCCGGCCGTCGTGAGAACCGGAGACTAGTGGTCATCTCGGCCGGAAGCCGGAGATCTTTATTAGAAATGAGGGGACCGGAAACCTCCGGCGCGGAAAAGGCCGGTTTCAGAGAGCCGGAGCCCGGAGATCGCACAGGAATAGATGCATCCCCTAAATATCATAGTATATATATATATATATAAATATATATGTAATAAATAAAATTAATAATATATAATTTTTTTTATCTATAGTATTATTAAGAAATATTAAATAATATATAATTTATAATATAATAATTAATAGGTAAGTATATATATGATGCTCTGTTTTGTTTACGCTCCGTCAGTATTTGTATTTGTTTTTGTTATTTTTTATACATCTTCGGACGTAGTTAGAAAATATCTAAGCCTTCTTCTCTTTAGCCAATCCAGCATCTCTTAGTGAATCAAACGTTCGGAAACGAGCGTAAACATTCTCTCTATCAATATATATTAAGCAAGTCGCCTACGTCTATCTTTCTTAATAATCTTGATAAGAACGAAAAAAATACGTGAAGAATAGCGGAGAAGAATTACTTGTTTTCAGAGCAATATAGATATTTCTTAAAAAGCATAAATAAATAAAAGATTTATGAAAGAACAAATATTTGAATTAAAAATATTTTAAATTTAAATTAAAGAGAGAAGCATAAGATACATTGATAAAGTCTAATTATAAGACTTATCATCATTTTCTTTCCAAATGCAACATATAACGTTATATCCACAGATTTCATTATTTATTTTGAAAAAAAAAAGTTGAAAATATTTTACGATATTTTGTCGATATGCAACGTTTGCCATTATTGCGGAAAAGCCAAGGCCTAAAAAAAATCCTGAAAAGTCCTTAAATTTGAAATCAAGTGCGTTGTTCGTGAATATTAATTAATTTATTGCTTTTAAAGCGTCTCTGTAAAATTTTAATTTACTAAATTTTACATATTAATAATATATTTAATTAAAGTTAAAATTTTAATTTATTAAAATTTACACGATCTAAAGTTGCTTCTAAAGGAAATAATTTGTGTTTTCAGTATATTGTCTTACTTTATGTCATGAAAATCCCACGAGGAGGAATATTTCTTACGGAAAAAGTAAATATACAAAAAAACTTACGCTTTACACAGGAGCTACAACTAATTTTAAACTACTATTTTCAAAAATATGAAAATAATTTTCGGCGGGAAATTACTTATATATATTACTTACATGTTTATTAAAAACGTAACAATTAACAAGAGTAGATGCATAGCAAGGTTACCTAAAAGCCAAGGAAAAGACCGCTCGGCATTTCCAAAGCGCGACTGAGCCTGCCTGAGCGTTAGTCTCGAGACTGATGGTTTATGTAGTATATAATATATA
Source organism: Trachelipus rathkii (assembly GCA_015478945.1). Classification (NCBI taxonomy): domain Eukaryota; kingdom Metazoa; phylum Arthropoda; class Malacostraca; order Isopoda; family Trachelipodidae; genus Trachelipus; species Trachelipus rathkii. The sequence continues at coordinate 14,454 of JABUQX010017119.1, read as the reverse complement.
ATATTAAGAAATTTATGAAAGCGTAAATAATAAGGGTTCAGATCAAATTTAGTAGCATCCCAAAAATAGTGAAGATTTCAGTTGTTCGTCACAAATTTTTATATCTCTAAGATAATAGATTGTGTAATTTTATTGATTTTATGCACAGTTATGTATATAATACTTAACCATATATAGTATATCACGTATATAATACCGTCAAAAATATAAGTAAGGTGTACTCTAAGCGCGTTGTAATTATACTCATAACCAGTAGTTACACTCTCTCTTTAAATTAGTCGGTGACACCCGAATGTGTGTAATAGTGTGTCTTTAATATGGTTCGATTGCGTTATGAATATCAGAACGCATTTCCCTTTGAAAGAGAATAATTAAGTAGAAGTACAATAAACTTTTAAAATTATAAAAAAAAAAAAAACTAGACTGTGGGTTTTGCGTCAACATCATATTATTTGCATAAAATAAACTAAATTATAATTTTCCAATACATGAATAAGTATTTTTACCCATTGGAGTAACTAGGGAATTTTTCTGAAAATATCAGTAAGTTTAAAATTTTTTAAGCAAATAAATTTCCAGGGGTCATGACTCCCTAGCACTCTTTAGTTACGCTTATATTTTTCCCCCCCTATAGAATGTAGTTCTATTCTTTTGAATTAGATGAGTTTAGGTTTCAAACTCAAGTGGTATGAGTCAAGAGTCAAACATAGAATTTTGTAATTTGATTGATCACGTGACTATTTGAAAATGACTCGCCGTACATTCAGCTACTTTTTTTTAATGAATTCTGCCTATTCCTGCTCAGATTATCAGAAATTACAATAAAACGGAATTTATTTTAAATTGGTTAATACTACAGAACCCAGTTAGGCTGGAATCCGTCAAGCTATGCTTAACAGACAGGATTGGGCTAGGCTCAACGCTGTGGCTGGCTAGGCCGTCCACGGTTTTGCGATAGCTTGGCTAGACCTATTCAGCTAGGCTAAACGGTACCTAAGGTTGAGCTAGGCCTTCCACGAGTTTTGTGATAGCTAGGCTAGACAATCTCAGCTTGGCTGACTATAAACTTTTGGCTAGGCCACAATATACTATACATATAGCTTATATATATATATAGTTACTTAGTAATTTTAATCATGTATACAATAATATCTTACTAATAATCTAATATATATAATTAGTTAATATATATTATATATTAATATATAACTTATTTGTAATTGTTAAGTTAAGAGGGTTGTCACCCCGATTTTTATTTAAAAATCACAACAGCATATACCCTAAAAAAAGTAATAATAAAGAATGGTAGAAAACAAATCGGCAGTCTCTTTAGGATAAAAAAAGTTACAGCTACTCAAGTTGTAAAAACCCCATAGGATTTAATTATTAAAAAAGAAACAAATATTTTTTTTTTTAAATCACAGGATATACTCTAATAAAAATAATAATTGAGAATAGATTGAAAGGAAAATTCGCAGTCTCTTTAGAAAAAAGTTACAGCCTCTGAAAGTTAAAATTTTCCCATAAACTTTCTTATAATAAAAATAGTGGGCCTCTGTGCTCGTTTTATGAGGTCACATCCTAAGTCTCGGGTTAATTGATAAGATGTGTTAATTCTACATAGATTTTCTTCTTGTGTATACCTAACAAAACTTATCATGATAATACACTGACTTTTTAGATGGCTACTTGAAATGAGTCTATAAATCCTGTAATATTGACAATATTTGAATAAAAAATTCTATGGGATTATTAACAACTTGAGAGGGCTGTATAACTTTTTTTCCTAAACTAGAGCGATACAATGTGTCACTACATTATTCTTCATTATTATTTTTTGAGTTTATCTCCAGTTGAATTTCATTAAAATCGTTGAGGTGGGACCAAGCCCTCTGGGTAACAAGTTATATATTATATATATATATTATTATATTATAAGTTACTCTTTCTTACTACTTATATATATTATATATATATAATATATATATAGTATATATATATTTAATATATTAATATAATACTATATATATATCATTATTTTTTGACTAACAAAATTGGTGGATTTTTAGTTACGAGTAATATTGACAAGCCCTTGAGGGTGCTTTGTTGGAATTTGCATAAGCATGTTATTGGATTAGTGGGTTGATGGGACAGTCTCGACAGGCCCATGTGCTTCTTACGTCTCTTAATATTCTATATCATAATTATTTTTTTCGTGTATATTAATTTCCAATTTAACTGCTCTATAAACAGTATTTTTATATTAAAAAGTCACAATTTAGAAAATAAAATTATAATGAAGAATAAAAAAAATATTTTGTCGGTCTTACTTTAGGAATAAAGTTCAAAACTCGGTCAAGTTGTTAAAAAACCCTTTATATTAGGATTTTAATTGTTGTTATATTTAATAAATGATAAAACACATGTGATAAAACACAAATGATATTAAAAAACATAGGATATAGCTTTATACTCTAAAAAAATGAATAATTATGTGTATTCCTTGTTGATATTAACGATAAATACAAGTGTTGTCTCTTTTAAGGAAAAAAAAGTTACAGCCTCGAATAAGTTAAATTTCCATGACTTTCTTATAATAGAAAATTAGTGAGGGCTTTCGTGCTCGTTTATATGGCGAGTCCTAGTCAGTGTATGGATAAGATGTGTAAATTCTACATAGATTTTCTCTTGTTATAGCCTTACAAAATTTATCTAACCTGGACTCTAGAGGCCTGAATGAGACTAACCTGGATCGCATCTCAGTTTTGAAAGTCATTATATATGATTGTTCAACAATCGTTGATCAGATATTGAAAAATGCTAGAGACTTTTTTTTCCTAAAGGGCGACAAATAATTTTTTTTTATTCTTTCTTCTATCTACTTTTGTAAGAGTTCTTTTCTATTGTCTCGCCTGTTGATTTTTATAAGAGGAGAGCTGTTTAAGAGGCAGTTATTTGGAAAATATACTGTCAGTTCTACTGATTTTTTGCTATTGGAGTATACGACGTACTTTAATGTCACGCATATATTTCATTTATTCCTTTATATTTTATTTCTTATAGTTGTTATTCTCTAGGTTTGAATTTTTATTAAAAATCGGGCCTGTTCTTTTCTTGCGAACAAATTGTGTTAGTGGTTCACGGTACCATCTCTCTCTGCACTACTGTTCCAAAAAAAATAAAATAAATAAATTAAATATACACGTAAATTTGTAAGGGTCTCTTGGAAGTAACACTATTTTCTAATTTCTAAACATAGTTAATTGCGAATGCATCAATGGCAATTCACCATCACTATACTTACACGACTCTCTGTAGCTTTACCATCGTAATTTATATTAATAGATAAAGATCTAAATTTTACTTTTATAAAAACAATTGAAATATTATTCTTTTATTTTACTTTAGATTTTGATTTTCACGATTCTATTTACATTCGTCATATACGTGTATGAGAACAAATAATTTGCCTTTAGCTATAGAGTTGATCATACAACAAAATGCATTTTCCAGTGGTTTACCATTTAGCCATTCTTTCCAAACAGCTTGCTGTTAAAAGCCTTTTTAGCACGAACACTAGTGATATTGTATTTATTTCTTGTGTTTTGTCTTTACCCCAACTTTCTTATCTTTTCGACTTGAAATCTCCTCCTCGTCCTTATTTGTGGCATGATATATTTTATTTTAATCTCTTTAAATTTTGTTCCCAGATTTATGATTACAAAGTACGCTAAAATAAAAATAAATTTCTCATTAAGCGTTCCAAGACCCATTATGATAATTTTAAGGTTGCTAACATATTAGAATATGTAATAAGGTGCATAGATATAGAGCATTTCATATTGATAAATATATCTATTTAAAAATTATTAAAAATTGGTATATATTTTTTTTTGCCAGCTGATTTTTGTCAAAAAAATCTCTAGCAATTTGGAGTAATATAGTTTCATTTTTATCTAAATGAAAAAATTTTTTAATCAAAATTTTAAAAAATATATTTAATTCAACTCAGTTAGATCAAAAAGGAATTTCCTCGAAAGGGAATAAGTGTTATAAATGTATTTGAGGATTAAAAGGTGAAATGATATATATTTGAAAGTTTGGCAAAATTTAAAAGGAAAGAACTGGGTTTTATAATACAAAGTCATGAAGCAAATATACTTTTAAATATAAACAAAATAAAAAAATCATATAAACACTAATTTAAATACTTTTTAAATACTTTATATAAAGTAATAACTGATATAAATTTTTTTTCAGAAAATAAATTAAATTAATTATAGTCTCAAAAACATTGACTAATTTTAATAACATTAATAAATTGAAAATAATATAACTAATTCAATAATAATCTGAGAAAGTTAGTGAATATAATAGAATAATAATTACTTCAGAATATTATATATTGAAGCTTAAACTCAAATAAAAATAGTTTTTTGCTAAGTTTTATTTTTAAAATGAGATTATTTATAAAATCCTTTGTTAAGTAAATAATAAGAATATATAGTTAATATTGATCAAGATCTAAAAATTAAATGAATGATTAAATTACTAGAAGATTGATTCAAATATATATTGTCGGTTTCATTATTTATGAAGCGAGTTCACCAAGAAGTTGCATATTTGAAGAGCAAGGTGAAGGATACACAAAAGAAAAGTGGAGTTTATAAGTATATGAGATAATATCGAGTTATTTGCAAACATGTCCTCGAGTTATTAATGCATAGATAAGAGATTATTTTTCTTAATTTTAGAATTCGTTTAAATTAAAATCGGTGAACATCAAAATTTTTATAAACCTATACTTTTTATAGTGATATTCTATATACTTTTATATTACATGTAACGTACGCAGGATTTCCATCTGGACAGGGCTTATAATGTATTTTAGAGTGAAAATTTAATTTTATTATATATATGATATATAATGGATATACAATTTCTTAGAAATAATGAGTAGGCTCCTTTATATATAAAGTATTATATATGTCAAACTAATAAGTGTATTATATATAATATATAATTAATATATTGTCTAATTTTAGCATATTGAGCTCTTATTTAAAAATAATACATATATATATATATATATAATTATATAAGTATTACAGTTAATATATATATTATTATAATATTAAGTATAATTATAAGTTATCTTTAATATAGATAATGACTCATAATTCTATATGAATGTGACTTTAAATATATATATATATATTATATAGATAGGTATATAGGTAAAAAGTGTTGATTTAATGCTATATATTTCAATCCTTACTAACTATTAATAATGATATTATATTAAATAACACTGCTCTACTATATATATTAAATAATTTGAAGAACTTAATGAATTAATATTATTATTATATATACCATAATTTTTTATTATTACCTACCCATTTTTTTACCTAATAGTCCAAATAATATAATGAAATAACATAAATGATTATTATAATTATAATAGATATATTTCTAAAATTAATTATATATATAATATAATTAAATATATTAATTAAATAATAATAATTAATTATATTATAATATTAATTAATTAATATAATATAATAATATAATATATATAATAGATAATTATATATTAATATATTAATTATAATTATTAATTTTGTGATAATTTAATTAAAAGAAGATTCCAATCCAGAAGGTTAATTATCCTAGAGCCAATAATGGCATTATAGTTTTTTAAAGAAATTAATAATATACTGATAATATAATACATAAATAATAATACTTAAGTTATGCCTGATTCTTAAGTCAATATGAATTTCAGAACAAGGTCGCATGGCCCCACATTCAGCCCAGTTAATCCCAGACAGTTATTGGAAAGAGACTTTTTTTCCAACGTAAGAAATTCCGAATTAATAACCGAATAATAATAATTAATAATAATAATAATAAAATAATAATAATAATAATAATAATAATAATAATGAATAAGTGATCATTGGAGACATGAATACAAATTTAAATAGAAGACTCAATTACTCGAGATCACATATGACACTAAAATACTTAAAGTACCATACAGAATTAATAAGTACACTAAATAATATTTCCGAACTAAGAAACTAAAATAATTTTTTCATCTTTATAAATAATAGCCGAATAATAAATAATAATAATAGTCACAAGCGAATGCAGTGTCGTTTTTTTTTACGAGGCGTTTTCTGAAAAGAAATATTTTAAATAAATAATTAATAAATGCCAACACACAAACGGATTTTACGTCACGAGAAAGTACAATGGTCACACTTCGATTCACAATCATATTGACACTCGACTTTAAGTCATAATAATATAAATAATGAATAATAAAAATAATAATATAATAAAAAATTTTAATAATAATATATTGAGTCAACTCATAAGTAAAATAATGAGAGAATAAAGACAACTCAACATGTTATCTCGATCTCACTCAATAATAATAAGTTCAATTAATAAAGAATATATTATAGAGATCATAAAGATGAAGTTAGGATAAAAGTATCAAGTGTAACAGTTTATATAAGTCTTTAGGTGAATTTTGACTCGAAACTCGTCAATAATAGGACCGTGTATATCACAGGAACTAACTCAAAATAGATAATAATTAGTCCAAAAGTCAATTCGACGATACATGAGGGACGGAATGAGAAAGGCCCCTTCTCTCATAAGCTGGAATAACTCGAGAAGAGGAGAAAAATCTCGCAGTTCTAAACAAACTCCCAGGTTCATTTTGACGGCCGCCTAGCAACCGTGTGATGTGAGTGTTTTCAAACATTTGTTTTTTGCTTTAGATGGATTTAAGGAGTGCCATAGGTACCTCGTTGTGTGGCTTTTACGTGGTAGACTCGGGAGATGATACCTTTTAGAGAGATAGAGTGAGAGTTTGGGTATAGGCTCGTCTTTAGAGACGGAGATTTTGTTAGAAGTTGAAGATTACCTTTTATTTTTTATAATATATTTGAATAATATTCATGCTAGTCAGTGCTTAAGGACAGCCTCCGCAATCCTTTTTCGAGAAGTATTCCTCATATCCTGATTACCTTAATGTTAGTGATATAAAAACTCGAACTTATTTGTATTAAAAAGACATATAAAAGACTGGAGTAGGCGATATTACAAAGTTAAAGCGGGTGGATTTGAAATTGAGTGAGGAATGTGAATTGGAATACTTGTGTTGACTACCCGCACTCTTATCGAAACATAGAGCGAGTGATAGAAGTATTTTTAAGTTTTTATGATACCATAGAAATTTTAGTCATTATTATATTTGATAACGAGGGGGCAGGCGGTCAGGCACGGAGGCAATCTTTCCCTTTCCAAATAATTTCTGGTAATTTGATTAATAGAACTAGCGCATTCCGGTTCTCACTTCGCTTATCTCTAATATGATTGATCTTTTACTTTTATTAGATTTTTCAGGAGTCAATGCACCCGATCAACAATTATTTGTTATTAATTTACAGATGCTAAAGGCATTTTAAGTGTACCCTGTAATTGAGTTGGAGAAATTAAGTTAGATTGATTTTGATTATTATTGAGTGTAGTGTGAAATTGTCTTCAGATTATATTTTCTGTCCTTAGGTTTTGTAATCTGTTTAGATTTGAATTAAAATTAGTGTATTGAAGTACTCCAATTATATAGTATTTGTCAATCTTTTTTTTCAAGCTTGAGATTTTAGTCATATACAGAACAGTCATTATATTTTCGTAAATTAATGTGAGATGTAATTATGTACAGAATTATTTCATTTTTATCTCTATACGTGTTAGGAGATTTTTTTGGCATAATAATAGGTCCAGAATTAGAATTTAGATCTCTCAGATAGTTATTATTAAGAATATCTATAGAGATGTGTATTTGCGCACTCTCATCTTGTTCACGTGTTTTATGTATTTGAATAATGGCTCTCCGTCTTTGTCGTCTCGTAAGAGATTTATTTTTCACCTGTTACCATTCAGTGTCTTAATTTAGTATAAATATTATTTTATGCATTAGAGTTAGATTTAGACTGGAGATATTACTCTTTAGATGTAATATTTTTTATTCCAGTTTCCTGATATTATGTCATTGTGTACTTTAGCACTTGATTTATTATTGGTCACTAGTAGAATAGCTCTTCTGATATTGAACCATTATTGTGAATTTTAGTGAGAGAGAAATATTATTTTAGCTAGAAGATAGGAGTCATATTGTACCTTTGACTTCATTTCCTTATATCAATATCGATTACAGTTTCTCATATCCTATATTTTCGAGCTCTCAGAAACCATTGAGCTCACACTCTCAGGTTCAAATTATCTCGATGTGTATCTATTTTTCGAGTTATTATAATTGTATAGTTTTTGTTAGAATATACGAATCTGAGTTTAGGTTCAAATTCAAACGTGTCCCGAATTTTTATATAGTGCCTCATATATAGAGAGGAAATGTCTTTTCAAAATTCTAGGAATTGTTAACTTTTTATTGACTTGAAAGTATTTAAATATATTTATAATGGTTAGAGCTTATAAGCTTAGTTCTCGTTAGCGTAAGTACTGTCATCCATCATGTCTTTCACACTTTTGATTTTTTTTCCTAACTACGAAGAGAAGGCGCTATATTGGCATCGATGTACACTTGCAATCATAATATTTCAGAGAGAAAGGATCTATATAACTATATTTTGAATCTAGTATCTAAGTAATATAGTATGGTGATTAATGTGTGTGTGATATGATGTCTTTTAAAGTTGCTCCAGGTTAGTATTGAGAATGTTAGTGATATAGAATTCTCTGCTACTTACCTCTCCCATACTAATCTCTCTCTAGTATATAGATAGGAGTGACCTACCTAACATATTTCATGTGATTTGATGTATACATTGAAATCTACCCAAAATATAATGGACTCTCAATGTATATTACTAGTTATTTGTAGAAAGATATACGTATGTATTTTAATTTAGACGAATTTTTAGTTAAAGATTAATTACATAGTCCATCACAAAAGGAGTGTGATGATTGAACATAATATGTTACTTGTGTGACTACATATGATGAATAATTCTTACCTTAGTACTGTCAGCCTACAAGCTATATATATCGTCGTTATATAAAAGCTGATTATACAGAGGCTAATAATGCATAATACTCCTGAGCCTTCAGACGCATACTATTGAAGGTTAATTACGGTAGGTAATTAATTGATGTACACTCAAAGAAAGTGTTGTGATTTATAATTATGTACTCTTTAATTAAGGTATGAATAATCGACTTCGGAAACATATACAGGAATCGAAAATTATTATTAGCAACTAACGATTGACTTATCGTTCATCTTTCTCTTATGTTAATCGAATGTTAAGTGAAGACTTTAAGTAGTGCTCATATATTAGGTAAGTGCTCTAATCTAACATAGAGAGGTGATCGAGTGACAGATCTTAGCTTTGCTATTTGAGAGTGTTGGTTATTCCACTCGTTCATATACACTCGTAGTGCAAAGCCACGAGTGGGCGCTATAAGTTAACGAATGTGTATCCGTGAAAACAAAGTTATAAAGTTCTCGTGCTCATAGTTGGAACTCAAATCTGGATATTAATCATGCAATCATTAATCTCACCAAGCTCATACATCAAGAACAGATAAATATCGAACATTAGCCTAGTTATAACTTGCACATTTCAGCAATAAATAATAAGGCGGCAAAGCGAAACGCGCGAGAGAGATATCTATGTACGTAGGTTTTATGGATTGGATTATTATCACTACTAGGAGTATAGTAAGCTTGAGAATATATTTTAAAGAGACCTCAATTTACTTCATTAAAATGTGTTTTTTAACATAGATAGTTAGGTATATTATAATATGATATATTAATCTCAACTCGTGAATATTGTGATATTATATGGAAAAAATCATATATAAGTGTATATAAATACATGAATCCTCAAGCTGCTCTCTTTTACTCAACCATACACATGAAACATACGCTGGATGCATTAAAGCGCATATATAGATTACAAATACGTCTCATAATAGGCTAGAAAATAAAATTTTGAATATCTAAATCTTTTAGTGAATATAACAGGTAAATATATTGTTTTATCAAGTCTCACATACAGATAGATAACCCCATCGCAATAATTATTAGAAAAGAGAATGTTACGTCATTTTAATATTACCGAAGATTAATTATACCTGGATTATAAAGATTTCTCAAGACTGATGGGTAGTCTTATATACTTTATGCTATTAACAGTTAAAGATATGGATAGCATTAAGATGTAATTAGATATAAGAAAAGTTTTTAATATCTACAAATTATTCAAATTAGTCACTTATTAGTTTAGGAGTTCTGGACTATTTAGTGTATACGTTCGCGTCATGTTATAGTGTCTCGGGGTCACTAGCATCCATCATTATATGAGATAGGTATAATATATAATATATAGTATATAGTTACATATATTAATAGTGATATATTATTTAATTATATATAGTATATATAATATATATTATACTTTAGTTGAAAGCAGTAGTAGTTGAAATATTATAATATCATTAATGGTAGTAGTTTAGGAGGACAGATGAGTTGTGTATGTATATACTTTATAATGATTAATAATTACAGATCATAGTGGACTAATAAAGTGGAACCATTTATTCAATATGACTATCTCTCTAGGTTATATATATGTATTGAATAGGTGAGAGTATAATAGTGTTTAATAGAGTGATATTCAGTGTGAGATTACCTCCATAGTATTACACTTACATCATAAGTGGAAGGTGAGATGAGGTTTAAATTATTAACCGTGTATGTTAATTTACTTTTCTCTATATAAATGAAATATGAAGAAAAGTATGGAAGAGTTTGAGTGTGTCAAGTGTAGAAGTGTGTGTTCAAGCCGCAGTTATGTGGATTAAGTCCTCAACTTTATTTTAGAGGTAGGAGCAGATAGGCGTTCATATCAGTTGGATCCATTTAAGAGCTTTATAAAATAGATAAACTAACTCTTGTGTGTTTGTATAACTTATTTATTTATGTTGAGACTCTATAAGAGTGGGTAGACTACATCTCTCTCGCTATAAAGTCTATATACACTCAGTTAATGTATGAAATATGTCAGTCCTACTTTATGTACCTTTATGAATGAATATAGTAATGAGTACTCATACTAATTATTATTAATAACTAATATAAAGAGTGCATAATTCATTAAGGTCAACGTATCTAATATATCACCTTATTTAATTAATGTTAATGAATTGTTTAGCTTAAGCGCCAGGCCAATTGCGTTATATTCTCGACTATAATGTTATTCGATGTTCGACACGGAGCAACTGACTATTTACTGTGATTAACAGCATCGCCATAAGCTGAGCAATATATAGCAGATATGAAGAATATAGCTCAGAAGTGAGTATTGTAGTGTTGGAACATAAGGAATGGAAAACTCAGTAAGGTAAAGAGCAACTCACTCACATGTAACTCTAGTAATATAATATACTTGGATATATGATATTTCTCATCAATGCACATATAAGTAGTGCTGTAATATATTAGTGTTTTATCATCCTCGTCGTTTTTATTCCATTATCTATCGATAAGTGTAGGTTAAGTATGGTACAATGTGTCTCTTTCTCACGCATGTGTGATGTAAAGTCAATTTAAATGCCCCTTCATTATCAAATCGAATTCGTTTAGCTTACTATATGAAGAGACATTATAGTGCGATGCCATAAGTATGTATATTATATTCAGCAATAATATTATTTAGCGGTCGGTGTGAGGCCAGAGATAATGGATATGTACTCGCTACGCTTAGTCGCGTGCTCACCTAAGTATGCACTATCTCGCGTCATTGGATAAGTGATCGTCCATCTGGTTTTAATTTTATAGTTGAGATAATAATACTTTTACTTACTTCCTCAGGATATATATATTATATATAGATATTATAGAAGAAAATTTTATTATATATGAGAGTTAGTGGACTAAAAGATTAGGAGTAGTAAACTCTAGTGAAAAGGAAAGTGTTTTAATTGTGAGAGATTATGAATATGCTTGTAAGAATATAATGAGGGAAGTTTAAATGCATAGAAGAGAAAATAGAAATGATACGTGTGATCTAGTCAAACCTTATTATAGGCATGGGACGGACCGTAACTGTTGATATCGTATATAGCACGAATGTCTTACTTCATAGGACTTTTCAATTATCTTAAAAAGTGTATATAGTTAGTGTATTAAAGTATATTTATATATATTATAGTATATAGTATATATATTATATATTATATATTAATATATCCTATATATATATTTTATATTTATATATGTGGTAGTTGAACTTTGTATAGACTTCTAAATGTATATTGGTATGGAAGTATCTGGAGGTGGGGAGGACGCGTGTTGCATATGAGTATAATATAATGTTAAATACTCTCAAACCTCGTCGGCGGGCTAAATAAAGTCAGTTTAGTAAAGAGAAGTTATTGGGTATAAAATACTGTTTATAGTTGACTCACTACGTGTAAGATATACTCTCGTATAAGTGTATGGTGCTGATTATCAAGTAGCCGTTTTCTATAATTATCGATTTATATGACCCATAAGTTCTAATTGCGTGGAAACAATATCATAAAACATTCCTAGCTAATAATATATATAATAAGCAGGAGATTAGATAATGACGCAGTATCATTAGGATCATACTCCTTCGCCTGGCATGCATATAGATAGGAAATTTAATTATATATAATACATAATCGATTAGTATATATAGTATTCACCTCTCTCCTATATCTTCTCACATTTATTATAATAGTAGTGGTCTGAAAGTATGGTAAGAATTGGTATAGTACACTAGTGAAATATAGATTCTATATTTTATATTATTTAAGGATGGATTAGACGCCGTTTTTTACTAAATATATGTTCTTAGAACTCGAAAGTGCATTTTCCCAATTAACTTTATGTAAACTTCTTTTGATCTGCCAAAACTATATAGTACTTAATCATGGAAGTTTATTTAGAGATTATAGTTTAGTTGACATATTATCCTCTGATTCAATTTGTGCTTACTGCTACCAGATCTCGATTATTAAGAGTAATATATAGTTACAAAAGATGTATGTATATATTATGTATATAGTTATATATGTGTCTCCTGATTAGTCTCTGTGTTGTTGGTATATCGACTTTTCATGATGTGATATCGTATACGAGAACAACATTTCTGTGAGATCTCGTTAGTTAGAGGCTGCTTTCTCATATTATAGAAGAGTTATAAATTAGAATATGGATGGCAATATTTTGAGCGAATGCTAGTTTGTTAGACTCTCCAGTGCGTGCTCTGATGATGATTCTAGATGATTTAAGGTAGATGATAGTTATAGATTTTATAGTGAAACTAAAGTGGGGATTATCTCAGACGTTCTCAACAGAAACTCATATTCGATGTAATAAAGATTTAAGCGCCTACCTTCAAATTAGACTTTGCGCAGAACTAAGCTATTAGTCTCCTTTCGTTATCTTCTTATGTAGAAGTCTATAGGCGCTATCTAATGCGTCTCTCAGGCTCTCGTTTTTTTATAGCTCCTTATGTTAACCTTTTTTACGTCTATATAAACGCTCGTATAGCGCATTGCTTTCTAGGTGGCATTTGACTTCTGGGCAGTGTCTTTATTGATTCTTCTCTAAAATCTATCTCTTAGCTGTTTTCGTGGTAGGCCAGCAATCTACTCATCGCTCCAGTTACATTATAACTCCAATTATTTACTTCTCCTCCATTATCTACTGCTCGTAGTGTCTTTAATGTACTTGTGCGTCTGTTGCTTCTCTAACTCTAGTGCTGCTCCTCGTACGTACTCCTGCACACACACACACACACACACAAGTTTAAGTATCGTTTCTGGTGCTATTTCTACTTGTTTAGAACGCCAATGATGGTAGATCAGTAGAAAGGACTTTCTCTCTCTCTACTCTGCTCTCGTGCTGTGACATATCCTCTCTCCTGCTCTCTCTTCTCATCGTGGAAGATCGAATCTGTCTGATCATTGGTATCTTACTGAGTCGTATAAGAGATATGATAAAGCCTGTATACTACTGTGATGTCCTTTTTAGTGAATGGGCAGATCAGTCTGATGAATATTGGTCGAGAACGACAAGTTGACCGGTGAGATGCTGTAAGACTGGAAAGAGATAGGGTATTAATATGAATTATATTGAAATGGAAGAATAATGTATGCTTATTTAGGAGAGTCGTGAAGACATAGGGATGAAATGTATATGGAGACTCATAGATAGTAGACAGTCATGTAATACCCACATCCTCAATCATCATTACACGCGGATGGTCATCCGACATTGAGGGGAGACACAGAATACCAAATACATAGACACTACGTCTTCTCATCAGAGTGAAGTTTGTTGATAGAGAATTTGTGTAGCCTAATGCCTCG
>JABUQX010017118.1:32500-71407 GCA_015478945.1 Trachelipus rathkii | reverse complement strand
TGATGGGAGGTGGGGCTGAGGGGTGGATAAGGGGTGGTTTTGATTTACTTTGATTTACGTTTTTAGGGTAATGTAATGGCAAATTTTTACGTTATTTAAACATGGAGCTAAATTTTTTTGTAAAAACAAAATGTTTTAAGCAAATAAATTAAAAATAATAAAAAATAATTTAACAAGTTTGAAAATAATAAAAATTAAATTGAAAAAAAAAATTGACACAAAGAATAAATGTAAAATGATACTTAAAAATAAAATAGGCAAACAATTTATTTTAGTTGACGATTATAAAAAGAAAAACGAGATTTTGAAAATAGAAAACGGATTATCTTTGACGTGTGTGCTGTGTGTGTTTGTGTATATGCGTATTGAGCGAATGTGTGTCTATGTGTTCTGTGTTGTGCAAATGTTGTGTGTAGAATGTGTTGTGTGTGGTGTAGACGAGGGTGTGTTGCGTGTGTGTGCATTATTTCTTTAGTTCATTACAATAGTTTGGTTAGGATACGATAAATCTTTGTTTAAATATTACTATTTTATGTAAAATAACATTGATATGTTAAAGATATGCTAGAAAAAGTGTGAACAGGTTACGTTTGTATGATGTGTTAAGTTATTACTTACACGTTTGCTAAGTATGGAACTTGCTAATGTTAGCAGTTTATTCAGTGGTGTGTGTATTTGTGTAGGTGTGTGCGTACTAGCTTAACACCGTATGTGTGTTGTTTGCTGTACTTATGTCTTAGTGGTATCTTAGGAAATTCTGGCTTTGGAAAAAGTGTTGAATAGAGGGTTACGTTTTTGTATGCAATTAGTTACTTCACTGTTGTTAAGTATGCACACGTTTGATAATGTTGGAACGTTTATTCGTATGTGCGTGTGTTGTCAGTGTGCGTGATGCGAGCGTGTTTGTTGTATCATGTATTCTTAGGTTAATTGTTACGAGATATGCTTAGACAAAGCGGGAATAGGTTTACGTTGTTAAGGTGTAATGATTATTATTTTATGTTGTTAGTACTGGTAACTTTGGCTACATGTTATCAGTTTAATCGTCTCGTTGTGTTGTGGTATGTAGTGTAATGTGATAGTGGTGTGATTTAGTGTGTTTGTTGGGTGGAGGTGGTATAGGGTTATGATGGTTTGATTAGCAGGTTACCTGTTAAATAATCTTTATTAGGAAATTTTTATTCAAAGAAACTTATTTGTGTTATGTTATAACAAAATATGACTTGGAATATAATAGAATCAATAGATCATGGATGGAGGGGAAGGTGATTATAGGGTGGGTGGTTTGATTCACTGCTTACTGCTTTACTGCTTTAGAGTATGTTAAAAACGCAAGGAATTTTTTATTATAAACATGGAAAGCATGAAATTTTTTAAAATAAAACAAAAAAAAAGTTTTTAAAGAAATAAAATTTAAAATAAAATAAAAATAATTTAAAAATTTGAAAAATAAATAAAAATTAAATATTGAAATAAATTAAAATATAAAACAAATAGAATAAATGCAAACTTACAAAATAAATACGCAAAACAATTTATCTTTAGTTCACAGTCTTATAAAAAGAAAAAGAGATTTTGAAAAAAGAAATGGGTTGTGTTGTGTTGTGGTGTTGTTGTGTTGTGTTTGTGTGTGTGTGTTGTTGTAGGTGTGTGTGTGTTGTGTTGTTGTGTGTTTGTGGTGGTCGTGTTGTGTGTGTGTGTGGGCTGTGGTATAGTAGGGGTTATATGATAGGAATTTGATATGAATATGTTTTAATATTTTACTATATACTCCTTCAAAATCATGCCTTAAATTCGTCAATTTTCTCAACTCTCAAATAATTTCAATAGATCAATAGATCATGGATAGGGTGGGGAGGGTGAGGTGGGTGGTTTGATTTACTGATTTACTGCTTTACAGATTTACTGCTTTAGGGTATGTAAAAACGAAAATTTTTTACGAAAAAAACATTGAAGAAAAAATTAAATTTTTGAAGTCGAATAAAACAGTTTTTAAAGCAATAAATATTAATTTAAACATGAAATAAAGTTTTTGAGATAAATATATTTTCTCAAGTTGAATAAACTTAAATAAATAAAAATTTGAGAAAATAAATTTAAATTAAATAAATAAAAAAAAATAAAAAATAAAAAAAAAAAAATATAAAAAAAATAAACACAAAGTATAAATGTTAAATAAAACTTATATAAAAAATAGTTAGAAAAAAAATTAAATTAAATAAAAAAAAAAAAAAAAAAAAATAAAAATAAAATAAAATTAAATTTAAAAAAAGCCAAAGCCTAAAAAAAAAAAAAATAAAGTTAGAAAAATAAATTTAAATAAAAAAAAAAATAAAAAAATTAAAATAAAAAATAAAAATTAAACACAAAGTATAAATGTAAAATAAAACTTATAAAAATAAAGTTAGAAAAAATTAAATTTAAATAAAAATAAAAATTAAAAAAATAAAATTATTTAAATAAATAAAATTATTAAAAATAAAAAAAAAAAAAAAAAAATGTAATGTAAAATAAAAACTTATAAAAAAAATAAAAACAATATATGCATGTTTCTCAACTTAGGAAAAAAATTATTTTAGTTGACGTTAGTAGAACAAAAAGAAATGAGAAATTGAAAATATAAATGTCAGTCTTCAACATTTAGATAAACGGGTGATCTTTGCAAGTTGCAATGCAATTGACGACATGTACATGTTAGAACAAAATCAGTTATGCGAACAGCAATGATATTGTATTATTAAACGAATGTTTACTAACTTCAGCACCGCATCACTCCAGAACACCGGTTTCCGGCCACCTATTATGCACTTTTCTTCTTACCTTTGACAGACTCAATTTTCTTCCTTCCTCCTTCTTCCTTTCTTCTTCTCCCTCTGTTTTGCATTCCATGCATTTCTTCCAAGTACCCTAAGACCAAATGGTTACAGTTCTGGAATGAGAGTTAAATAACCAATGGTTCAACATCAAGTCATGTATTTAGTTAATGTTTAAAATATTTAAATACGTAGAAGCCGAGAGACGTTAAAAGATAGCCGAGAGACGATATGGTGTCTACTTGAGTTTACTTAAGTAATTTTTAAATGATGATCATGTTGTGGGTAGCGCTGAATATCGTGTATGAGCTCATTAGTATTCGAAAACGCGACATCATTAGTCTTCGTTGCTTGCCGATTATATATAATTATATATATATAATATATATTATATAGTATTATATATAATATATATATATATATAATAATAATATATATATATTATATATATATATAATTATATAATAACGGGCTACTGGCGCACGACCGGATGGTGCGGCGGGCGGCGCGGCGGGAGAGGCGGAGCAGCGGGCTTGTGCGCGCGTACGAGACTCGGGGTTGAACTCAAACCGGGATTGAAATCGAAAACACCGTAATGTTGACCGCAGCTAAACGTCAAAAAACGCCCGGTAAAAAATGATTCTACGAACGTAGTGTGGTTACTGAAAGGTTTAACACTTGCCTTTTGGGGCCTTCACGTATTGCTAGCGAGAACTTGTTAAGCGGCCTGTAATTGTTTGGTCTAATATGATACGTTGCTGGGGAAATTGTATTTAAGCCCTAACGGTTACTGTCGCATCCTTTGATAGGGGACATAGCTGAGATGGAACACATATGATATGATAGTTTTAAAAAAAGGGTTATTATTTTTAAAAATGTTATCGAACTTGTTTAAAAATTATAAAAAATTTACAATTAAGTGGCCAGGGAATTAACAGGAAAAGTAATCAAATTACAGGAATAAGCTTTTTAAAAGGGGACAGGGAAAGTAGATGAGTATAGTTTGAAAGTTGTCTTTTCTAAAAATGTGGCCAAAACTATACTTCAAAGCTTTAAAAAAATCCTAAGAAAATTACAAAACGGATGCCCAGATTATATGAAAAATGAATGTTGAAAAAAAGATTCAGGAAAAAGGGGGACCTCTGAGGTTAGTAAATAGAAAATTAATAGAAAATTTAAAAATATATACCAAAAATGATAAAAAATACAAAAAAACGGGCGGGGGTTTTGGTTTAAAAAGTGTTTAAAATCCTGAAATTTACTATAGGTTGGCCAGATTTAGCAGAGAAAAAGCGCTAAAATAAAGGTCAGGAAAGTAGCTAAGTATTAGAAAGTCTTTTAAAATATTATACTTTAGAATTGATATAAAACGTCGAAAAAAGTTAAAAAAGTGCTAAAAAAAAATACTGAAATTTAGCTATTGGTTGCCAGAGATTTAGCAGGAAAAGAGCTAAAAAATGTTCATGAACAGTAGCTGAAATTGAAGAAAATCGCCCAAAAATAATTGTTGAAAAAAAATATATTAAAAATGCCTTGTTTGTAATTTTTAGGAAAGAACGTGAATTCATAACATAGCTGAATAGAATAAAAGGGGGTAGGGGAAGAACCTGGGGTGCTAGCGGGGTGAAAGTAACAAAAAGCGTACACATACACCGGCACCCGTGCATACGCATGCGTAAAATAGCTGGCGAACGTACATGAAAAAGGGGCCCCTGGGGGGGCAGCCCCACCTTTCAAAACGCCAGCTATGAAAAGTGGCCAGGAAGGTAGCTGAGTACTAAAATGTTGCTAAAAATATATATATGTATCGGAAGGTTGCCAGATTTAGCTACAATCTGGCCACCCTCCAACTTCCTTCCCCTTACTACTAGTAAAATATTAAAATAATAATTATTAAGAGAGTTACAGCAATCTGCAATACTGTAATTTTTCCCATTATAAATATATGAAACGAAAGTGAAAATTTTTCTTCCAATTGTATTCTTTTAGGCTTTACTTGTCCTTTTTTTCAATTCGAGTAATTTTACTCGGGCGTCTTATTTTTGTTTTATGGCCTTTGTTGCTACTTTTATGCGAAATCTATGAACGATCATCACTTTTTCTCTCTCCTCGGGTTCTCTCTCTCTCCTCTCTCCTAATATATATTATATATTATAATATATATATATTATATAATATTTATATATACTTATATATTAATATAATATAATATATATATTATATATTATAATAATATTATATTTATATATTATATTATAATATATATTATATATATTATATTTAATTTGTAAAATATTTATTTAATTTACCGTTCTAAATAATATTCAAACGTTTACTGGCCGAGATAAACTTTAAAATAATGGGAAAAATTATTGATGCTTTCGTTGCCCTGATCAGAGCTGAACTTATGAACAGCACGGAAAAGTGACTGGAGGAACAGATAGGTGAAGTGCTGCGTTAGTGGGGACTGGCCTGGATGGTCGAAAGGGAAAATGGTCGACACTACATAAAAAAAAGTGATGCACTAAGAATTTTCTTAAAAACTAACTTTACTTAATTTTTTTTCTTCTTAACTTTTAAAAATTTTTTTGAACTTAGAAAAATTTTCAGAATGCAAATGTTTGGGTCGCTGTCTACAGTATTACCAATATATATATATATATATATATATATATATATTATATATATTATATATATATATATATATATATATATATATAATATATATATTATATACTATATATATATTATATAATTATATTATATATATATTATATATTTATATTATATATAAATAAATCTTTATCTACCTTTTTCTTCCCCAAAGACTGTGTAAGGGGCGGTAAGAAGCATCGGAAAGAAAAAAGCAGGTTTGAAGAAATATGATCCAAAAGTCGGAATAAAGAAAAGCCCAGCCTTACCCGCCCCCCTCTGTAAACCCTCTGTTCCATTTATTAGTAAGGACTCGTCCAGTCAGAAATAGTCCACCCTATGCTTCACGTGGACTGCCGACAGCCCTCAACTATGGTAAAATCACGTACAGTGTAAGTGTTCATTCCTTGGCCAGGTGGCCACACCATACCCCCTCACAAAACCTCGCCATTCTCTCCTATTATGGACCTTTATTCTTCTCGCTCTCTGCCAAACTCACATTTCTGACCTTCAGACAATTCGTTTACTGACTCCAATCCACTTTTTCTTCATCTCCCAGCCGTAGGTTATCCCAACCACAACTCGCCACATATTCCATCCGCTTATAAAAAACCGACTATAATCATCATCCTTTACACATGACCAAACCAACTTCAACATATTTATTCTCTCGTTAACCCCTATCCTTCACACCACACAACTCCTAATACGTTCCTTTCCTCATTTTTATCAATTCTTTCTCACACCTAGCATGCTCCTAGATTTGTCCATCTGACACATTGAACTTTAGATTTAGATCTATACTTATTTCAGACCATAGTTAGTCTCACTACTATACATTAACACAGGTAAAAACATACCGTCATGTAAGACCCTAGCACCCTAAAGCTTAGTTCGCCTATACATTCACCACGATTTTATGCAACCAGCCACCCTTTCCTGGCACAACATATAATACCCTAAATACTTTAAAATTCAGACAACTTGTCTCCAGCTGCTCCACCAATCTAACATAACTTCACACGAGGACTTTTTCCTCACTCACAAACATAACCTTTCTCTTATCTAACGTTTTACTTTCTCAAACCCCCTCCTTTTTACACACCCCTGCCCAATCTATCTACCAATCCTCTCAAACTCATCAACAGTTCGCCACACAAAAAACCAAATGTTAGAATGATGGAGATGAGTGGCACCCTCCACTCATCTCCATTCTCCATCATTTCTAACCACCATTCCTAGTTCCCACCCACCTCATTCTTTTCAAACCCCATCCATATACAAATCTGAATAACCAAGGAGACATCAAACACGCAACCCTGCCTCACTCCGCTTGACTTAATACTAAACAATCAGGCTTTTGACACGCATTTATTTCTTTATCACATGCCTCACTATCGTCATACATTCTTTGATTCTCATTTCGGAAGCCCCTACCACCAACACCAAATATCAATATACACCTGCCATAGAGCTTCACCTATTAACCCCTATCAATACCCCTGGCTGTTGCAAATCCACAAAACTTTTAAATACAATTGATCTTCTTCTCCCTCATTTTTCTTCTAATTCTTATTTGGTTCAATGTAAAGAATTTGATCCACAATCCTCTACTACTCCTAAACGCACCTTGATCCACTCAATCAGTCCTTTCAGTCACTCGGCGCACTACTTTCGATCCAAAAATATTACCAACATATACTCCCGTGACAAACACCTCAATAAACTAAATTCCCTTATAGAGTTCTTACAGTTCTCTTTATCTACTTACCTTTATATAGAGTACTATTACTGCTTTCTGTTGAGCCCTCTCTAAACTATACCCTCCATAAACGCTTTATTGCACACTTCAAGATCTAATCAATCAGAAACTTTCGCCTCCGTTCTTGTCATTTCAACCAGTAATTTCATCTATACCTGCGATTTACCATTCTTCAATATCTCACTATACCCATTTCCTCTTCTTTGCCAATAACCTCATCCCCAAAAATTAACCTATTTCTTCGATGCACCAATCAAACCCACACAACAATATGAACTCTCATTACGCCAATATATACAGATTTCGAAGTGTTCTTTCCACACTCCCCTTACATCCGATTTCATCCAGTTACAAAAAACCACCATCCACTATTCATTATTCTGAGGCAGGTTCCCCTTATTCTTCTAGAAGAGCTTCCTAATTCCCTTGTATGTCCCCTCACCCTCCTTCCAAACTTGTTCATTTACCTCTTCTTTTCTCTTACGTATGCATCTTTTAGCATTTCTTTTTTTTTTCCTCCTTATATAATTCCAAGCATCGTTCTTTTGAAACTTTCATCATTTGCTTTTATTAGTACATTCAACCACGCGTTTTTTTATTTTTTACTTTCTAACCGCTTGCATCACACCTCTTCATCTCCACCACTCACTGTTTAGCATTTTACTTCCTACTTATAGCCACAACCCACATACTTCTTGTTGCACTGCAACTAATTGCTTCAGAATTATTTAGTTTCAGCTTGTTCACATTCATCTGATTTTTCTGCCGAGCGCTCTTATATATTTATCCTTATTACCTTGTTCACTAAACTTCTCACTCTTAATTTTACCCTCTTCCTTTCGTTTACAACCTTCCTCTCCATCCAAGTCCCCACTAACTTAATTTTAATAAAACAACATAATGATCCGATAATCCCATTTCTAACCACCTCACTGATTTACCATCCAAACATATACATTCAAATCTCCTTCTTTCACCAACACAAATTCAATGACACTTTCACAGCAGGATCCATCTCTACCCATACACCAACTCTAGTATACTTATGGATACTCTTGTTGTGTTTAAAGAAAGAATTACTTACACACATATCTCTCATCTCACAGAAATCAATCACCTCCTACCATTCTCATTCTCCCGACACACCCCAAACCCACCTGCTATACCATCCTTTTTTTGATTATAGATATATATATATAATAATATATTATGTATATATATATATATATATATAATATATATATATATATATATATATATATTATATATATATATAATATATATATATTTATATATTTCTGTATATATATAAATCCGTATTAATAGTCAATTTTTGGGCCTAGAAGGGGTATTGGTAATACTCCGTATAATTTTAAAACATCTTTAATATACATAAAAAGATGTAATTGATTGAGAGGTTTTAATTTTAAAAAAAACAAAAAAAAACATTTTTAGTTTTAAAAAAAAAACCGTTTTTAAAAAAAAAAGAACAAATAAAAAAAAAAACCGTTTTTATTCACATCACCTATAATATATATAATATATATATATATATATATATATATAATATATATATACTATATATAATATATATTATATTATATTATACTTATATATATATATATAATATATATATATATATACTATAAATATTGAATAAAAGTAAAATAAAAAAAAATTAAAAAAACCGTTTTTTCACAACCCTATATATATATATATATATATATATATATATATATATATATATTATATATATATATATACTATATATATATATATATAATATATATAGTATTATAATATATATATAATATATATAATATTATATATATTATATATATATATAATATATATTATATATATATATATATATATTCAAAGGGAAATTTTTAAAGATATCATAATTTAAATAGTTTACATATTAGCAGCATAATTAATGACCATTATAATAAATTTATTTATCTCCATCATATAATCAGCAAATACCAATATACCACAACTTCTTCATCCCATTACTATTTTTGTCGGCCTTTGTGATTATCAATTCCTTCTTTCAAATCAAGATCCTCAACAAAAACGTGGATTTTTTCTCTTCAAAGATTTGCCTATTTAGCAAACTATTATTAAAGAAGAATTTTGCTGTTGTCTATTATTGAACATCTTTCTATTTGGAAGCAATGATTAACTTTCTTTTTACCTTACTTTCTTGTAATTTCCATTATAAGTATTTTCTATGCTAAAGGTTCCTTCTCTCTCTCTCTTCTCTCTCTCTCTCTCTCTCTCTCTCTCTCTCTCTCTCTCTCTCTCTCTCTCTCTCTCTCTCTCTCTCTCTCTCTCTTTCATTTATTTATTTATTTATTTATTTTTTTACTACGGTGGTTCAGGTTTAAAGGTCTAGTACAAAGGAATTTCACTATTCGTGAGATATTTGGGCTACCATATGTTGTTTTGGTCCTTTTAGCACAAGGCTCCTCCCATCTTTTTTTTTTGTTTAGCGCTGTTAATTTTGCTTGAGCGCTTGTTACGGTATATTCTTTCTTTAAATGTAATAAGTTTATTTAATTAATAATTATGATAGAATATAGAGCTATGAAGAGAGGGAATTTGGAAAATGAAAAGCATGCGGAAATTATAATTCATGCATATTAAAATATTTTCACAATGTTTAATAATGTGATAGGGAATTTCTTTAAACAGCTGTTTATTTCTATCAGCGTGTAATCAAGGCTGTCCACAATTGGGCCCTTTGCCTTTTACATTGATTCTTCAAGAATTTTAAACTTCTACTACTTTATTACTCTGATAAAAAGATAACCATATAATTTCTAAAGTTTTGTGTAGGAAAAACGACCTTCCTGGTAATCCTCTTTGTTGCTAATTTAACTTTGCCGGCGGTGACACGTGGGCAAGCACAAATTTAAGCTTTTACGGCAACAGTTTTCGGGTCTCAGGAAGGACGTTTTCTCTTCACTAAACTTCATATGTATTATTAATATAATGGACAAGAATATATGAACCTTGCATGCATATTAGATTTTTTTTTTTTTTTTTTTTTTTTTTTTTTTTTTTTTTTTTTTTTTACAGATCGCACCACTCACAGGCTGGGCCCTTTTCAAGGAGAATAAACAGAAAATAAAAACATTAAAAAACCCACACAAATCCCCAGTCTAACGCAAGTTCTCAGGATAGAGCGCAGACGTGGGGGGACTTTAAAGAGAGGATTGCTAAATATAGTTGGAAAAACAGAAGAAGGCAAGGGGTTCCGTGGACTGAAGTAACAGGAAAGAAAGAGCACCACAACGAACAAGTCCTGGGCGTTTGCAATACTTCACGCAGAATTTCGTGCGAGAGCCAAGGCACCTTGTTGCTACGAGGGCGACGCCAAGGGTGAGGAATGGCGAGAGGTCAACTTCCCCCGGCATCTGCGCCGGTAGTTCCTATAGAAAAGGGATCAGAGCGCCAACGTTACGTCGCAGAGATAGGGGTCAAAGAGTTTGAAAGTAGGGGGACAGTTAATTAGTCTCTTAGCTCTTAGACTCTCAACCCTATTCAATAGAAGGGTGGAGCCGGGCCCCCCCAAATGTAGAGAACATATGTTCCATTACAAGGTGAATAAGGCCCTATATATAACTGGTAGTAACTGTGCAGAGGAAAAAATTCCCGCACCTGAACAGAACTCCAGCTTCTTTGAGGCCACCTTTTCAACCATTGAAATATGAGGTTTCAAAGATAATTTACTGTTTATGCTAAGACCAAGAATGTTTATGTTATTCACAGGAGAAGGAAATAGGAAAGAAATAGGAAAGTTGGGAAATGTTTTTGAGAGGGAGATGTGGAGAAGTAAAGGTTTTTGAAAGAGTTGAATTTCACAAGGTGAGACGACATCACCGGGAAATCCCATCAGTCGCAAGAATAGAATCGGAAAGGCTGAAGACGAGAGGCAACTCTAGAAGCCAAAAAGAGGAGCAGATTTGAAATGGAGTTGAAAGAATGGAGAGTTGAGTCATCGGAAAAAGAAAGTGAACAGAGTTGGAAGTACGCTGAGAAGATCGTTGTGAAAAGTAAGAATAAGTTGGAGATAGAACAGAAACCTTGCGGAATACCACAGTTAGAGGAAAAGAGGAAGAGGACGCTACATCAACAAGTGCTTGATATGGAGCGATCAGAGAGAAACTAGACAAGATTAAGCAAAGAGAAGGAGGAAACCCAAAGGAGGGAGCTTGAGAGAGCAGTGACGCGTGCCAAACCCGGTCAAAAGGCCTTGGATATGTCAGCGCCACCACGCAAGACTCCCATGATCCCTAAGGGCAAGAACACCATAAATAAGGTTAGATTAGGAAAGTTGTGATCACTACGTTACCTCGAACGATTAAAAAAGCCATACTGGTGATCTGAAAGAAAGGAATGAGGGACTCCAAGATGATCCAGGAAATTTGAGAGTTAAGAGAGATTTCAAAGATTTGAGGATAGAATTCAGAATAACAGGATACCCATTCAGTTAGAAGGATCAGAGGGCTATCTTTTTCGGGATCGGTTTGGACATATGCCGTCAGCATTGAGGAAAATATTTAGTACTTAAGACATAGAGATGTGGAGTTGAACGAGGACAGGCGTCAGCTCGGAAGCACACTCCTCAAACACAGTGGGGAAATCGCGATCCGGGGCACTAGGCCTTCCTGGACGTTCAGAGAACTCAGGATCCCATGCACATATACGATCATGTTTAATTACAGGTAAAGACATGTAAACCTGAGAGGAGAAGGAGTAGGGAAGGTGATGCCAGAATCGTCCAGCGTAGAATTAGATGAAAAAAGGAGGCTGAGAGATTGGCCTTATAGAATGGAGAGTTAAGCAATAGACCGTCAGAGCGAATTAAGGGAGGAAAGGCAGATTTACAAAAGTTGTTAGGGATGTTTTTGCCAAGGGGCCAGAAATTTTTATCCAGTAGGAGAACGAAGCAGGTTGTCGCCATTTCTATTAGTAAAAGTACGCTTGGCCTGACGAATAATATCCCTGTAACGATTATTCCGAGCAGAATGAAAAATTAGTAAGAGTGATAGGAGAACGAAGAAGTTTTTCCATGCCCGATACGCAATGTCTCCAGCCTGAATGCGCGAGAACAAGAGCCATCAAACTGTGGATTTTGTGGAGAGAATGATTTAGTTGAAAATGGCATGAACCTGCTCATCCCTTCAGTGATTACGCCCCCCCACCTTTTCAGTGGCGACCGAAGCATCCCAGAGTCAACAGCAGGATTTCATTCCAAGAGTAGTTAGCCAAAAAACAACGCAATGCCCCCAATTAGCCATTAAAAGTGCCAGAAATTACAGTTTATGGGCATCGGAGGAAGCTTTGCTGGAGAAAAAAGTATTATAGTTAAGAGCTATAAAGATTGTGGTCAGAGTTACCAACAGGAGGAGAAATGGATGTATTTATAACGAGAAGGAGTAGTGCTGAAACATAAGTCAAGTGGTATTTAAAGAATTTGGTGAACGATCTGGAATATGTGTAGGCTCCTTAATAATAACCTGTTCCAGATCGTTGAGAACTGCTGAATGTTTGGCCTCCTCCCCACCTGCATTCAGTGTGAGAGGAGCCAACCACTCAGTGTGGTGTACGATTGAAACCACCTAAATAGAGGACCTCAGCATTTGGATGGGAAGAAGTACAGTTCCAATGAGAAGTAGTAAGATATCAAAAAGAACGTGAAAATCTGTTCATTAGGGGAGCAGTAGCAATAAACACAAGATAATGATACTAGTAGGGAGAAAGATTTTAATCCAAGCCACAGAACATCAAGTTAGGAGATTCAAGATTTCGAGACGTGTTACAGGACGTGTTTATGTTTATATAGGCACAGGCAATCCCACCATTTAGTCGGAAATTATAAGAAAAATTATAGTTAGAGATATTATGTTTATTTTGGAAAAATGATCCCTGCGCCAGCTGGGTCTCAGAACAGTAATAAATGTTAGGTATGAGAGTTAAGATCGTTGAATATTCCACAGATTCATGATTAACACGTTGGCAAAGTTAACTGAAAACCCCTGCCTGCGCCCACCTCTACTTTCACCACAGTCATTTAATCAGCCAATCGCACAACAAACAAACACACTCAAACTCTTGTACACAATACAATCGAAAGTCACAAAATAATAAACTAATATGTGAGAGTTAAACATTACTTTATTTAAGTTTTTTATTTTTTAAATACATTTTGTCACTTAAATTTTATCTTTAAGAATTTCATTTTCAATATAAGCTAGACTTATATTTACATATTGTTTCATTATTTGCCGTATTTATTACAAAAGAAACTTGCATTTAAATTTTTCAACACATTTAATTGCTTATTATATTGTTTATTATTAACGTCAATTATTAACATAATTAACTCTTTTACTATTAATTATACTCTCTATTGTGTTATGATTTTATTTGTCTTTATTGATTATTATTAATTATTTCATTATTACAACAGTACTTTTTATCGTTAATATTTAGAGCAAAATTTATTATTGAATATTACGTTATATGTACAATCGTTGCTATGCGATCGCCAGGTTGAAAAGACGGCCTGTTTACTAGTTACCCTGACTGGCGGTGTGAGTATGGTTGGGGTTGACTGTTGTCCCCCCTTCTTGGGGTATAAGATTGAGAAGAATGGGCAGTCAGATGACTCACACTTATATGGCCTGTGTAAATGCTTTCTATGGTAATAGTCTAAGTAGCTGGAGGCATCGTTTTGTTGGGAGGTAGTGTTTTCAAATCTCCTCCGTGCTTGACTCCGCCCCCTCCTTGAATTATGATGCCTATCTTCTGGTGGTTGCCTTTGTGCCAGTTGGCTGAGTGACTCCGCCACTTCCTTCGCTGTGGATAAAATATTTTGAAGTTGAGTCAAGATCTTCATCTGCGTCTCAGCTGCTTCATCTGTTGTATTTTTACGCTCATGTGAGCGTTGTCGAGAGTGTGTATATTGGTTTGGGTACAATTCTTCTTGGGTCAGTTGATTCACATTCCCCCAATATGGAGGTTCCTTCCCATAGTGGGGCATCGGCTGATAGTTTTTGTGGACGAAATTCTTGAATGGGGCATCGGCTGATAGTTTTTTGGACTAAATTCTTGAAAAGATCATCAGCTACAAGAACTAGTTTGTTGATATCATTATCTTGTGCTAATGTATACAAACTCATTTGCACTTGCATAGGGAGTTCATTGAGGAAGAGTTCTTGTGCAAATATTATTCTTCACTAGTAAATCAAAATTTTTATGGCCAAGCACATCTTTTACTATGTTGATATAGTGGCTTGGTAGCTCGTTTTTCTCCATACCCTTCTTGAAAACATCTCTCACACGTTGCCTCAACGCTGGGAGGTAGGTCTCCTCTATTCTGTTCATTAATTGTTCATAAGCATTATCTCGCAGTGGAAATTGTAGAGTCGACACAAGGCTGTTAGGTAGGATCGATGCTAAAAGCCTAACCTTTTCCGCGCCATCATGAATTCCATTGAGTTTGAATACAGCATTGGTGGCAGATAACCAGCTGACTATGCCGTAAGCGTCGAAAGCGGGAAGCTGATTCGAGGTGAAAGAATTCGATTTGATTATTCGCGCTCTTGAATAGGAATGCCTTCTTTTGTGCGTGGGCGATCTTGTTATGTGCGTTCGAGGTGCACATTCAAGCTCATTTTCCGAACTTAAGGAGGACTCCTCTACCAAAGATGGTTGTGGTGACTTTTGAGGCGAGGTTGACTTCCTCGCTTGTTGGCCTTTGGGTGAGGTCGGCTTGCCCCTCCACACTTTAAGTTTGGGTGCAGTCTTTTTATTCTCTCCCATGTTAGTTTCTTAGGACAAAGAAGGTCTGTTTAAAAATGTTTTAGATCGTTGGGTACAAAATGTTCGTTACAAAGAGAGAGTTTTTCTTCTTTCTCTTCTCTCTTTTTTTTGGTCTGGACCTTTTGTCGTTGGCTTTTTTTAATGTTCTTTTTGTGCCAGCTTTTTCTAACTCTACGACTTTCTTCAATTACAAATTATTGTTTTTGTTACTAAAAAATTGTATCTTCGCGTAGGTTTAGAATTTAATGCTTAATAGTCACTATATTTCACTTTTTATTTTTAATTAGCACAATCACAGTTTAAGAGAAACTCTTTCACTAACACTGTCACTATTTTTGTCACTGTTTATTAGTACTTTTTATATTCTTTCGGTCACTTTTCAGAAGGGATTTATTTATATTAAAATTATTAAACTGTCACTCTGGGGTCACCAAAGTTTGAGCTGATAAAGCTTCAGCCCAAATTAAAATTGATTAACAATGTGGGTAATTAGGGAAAGTGAGATTGCGGCAATAGTTTATTAAAAACACAGGTGAAATAATAAGGCACGTCAATAATAATTAACTAGAATGCAAAAAGGGCAATAATATACTTAAAATTAATAAACAATGTTAATAAGCCCGATTATATAACGGCTAAGTAGCCGGTTTACTGGCCCTACGACTGACTCTAAAGCGTCTTGCTTGTACGAGTGCCAAAAGCTTAATCCTTCTTAATTAGGCTATTATTCACAGTTCATTATAATAAAACATTGTTATTAATGACTCTATGGTTATTACAGGATTATCAATAATTGAATAATTGGTGGAGATGTGGGAGTACCACATCCACCTCGTATGGTATCTCAAAGCACAGTCCTGATTTCGGCAAGTGCCCCGAAGGGCGGTCTCCATAGACGCTCCTTTCGCCGTTACAAATTTAAATTCACTTCCTCTCATTTTTAAGTTTTTACAAGCGGCTCTACGTGGCATTAGCGCATACTATTTTGGACTTCATCGACATATTTGGGCATGTAGCCAGGCTTACTTTACCCCTCCTCATTAATATTCATAAATGAAATTGTTAATTATCGGATTCATATATATAATATATATATTATTATATATTATATATATATATATATATATATATTATTATATATATACTAATATGGTATATATATATAATAGTATTATATATATATAATATATATATATAAATATATATATACTATATATTACTTATATATATATATACTTATATATATATATATATATATATTTATAAATTATATTGATAAATATATATAATATATATATATATCACATTATCAATAAATACTAGAACTTAATACGAGAACAAATGGAAGAGTACTGCCGTCCAAGAATTCTCATTCGTTGACGGAGATAGATCTCATCACGTCATAATTTAAGACTCGGGGAGTGGCACAAACACACTTAGTTTTGTTTAAGCTCCCTTCTCGAATAAGGACTAGTAGTAGTCGACATAATGCATATAATATTAGAAGTCTTACTAACCTTAAGTTGAACCTTCACCAACAGGAATTATGGTCCATCCATCGCATCCAGCAGCATTAATGGAGGTTATTTGAATAGCGAAGCAATATGATTAGTAAGGGTTATAAGGAATAGGAACATTAGGAGGTGGAATGTCGTATAAGTCCATGCTATTGTAACTGTCAAAATCATTAACATCGTTGGAAGCACGAAACATACGAGGGACAAAACGAATAGTAGTTGGCCTAGAAAAATGGACAGTCTCATGTTTTGTAGTATTAGTTACAGTAATACAGGGGTTATTAGACATAATAGTAGGAAGTATTATAGGCTGCGTATGGTTAGGAGGTCTTTTAAAAATGACGTTGAAAAAATGCAGAGTACTATTATTACAACGATTATAAAAGAATCCGAAGCATAGCATGAAACAGTAGGCATATATGACAGTAGGTTAGTATGATGGCCCAAGGAAACGTTTATGTAGTCTAATTGGTTATCCCATATAATTTTAGGAGACTTTACAAAAAATGGGGACTGGGTAAAAATGTGATTGAGAAATGAAAATAATATAGGTACTTCAATACTGAGGAGTTAATCAATTTCATCGATTTTAGAATATGGGAAGGATTTGTAAAATGATATTGATTTGTGGTTAAGACACATCCTTGTTTTAACACGTAGATAGTGGAGACTAAGAATTCCGACTTCGATCTAGGATGACTACACTGTAGTTGAGTGCCAGTGGAAGATATTATAATCTTGGAGTGAGCTGAGATAGAATGAGGTTCAGTTGTGGTGTGATACTCATGATTCCAATGAAAAAGAGTCTTGGAGTTATATCCATGAAAGTGTTATTAGTGTATAAAAGTAGTTCACAGGAAGGGTATGAAAAAGAATTTAAAGCCTGAAACATTGGACAAATAGAGTTGTTTATTACATACATTGAGGGAATTGGACATTTTACATAAAGCTGTATTTCATGTAAGCTTTACCAACGAAAAATATCTGATTCTTCGAGCAAAAAATGATCCTTGAGTGACCATTAGATGTGGGCGTTGGAAAAGGGATAATTTTATAAGCCTTGTAAGAGTTTTGGTTAGAGAAAAGGATGATGGTGATTTTACTATAAGGTGCAGTGTCAATTATCGTCCATGTAAAAGATAAGTGTTCATAAAATTCTTCGGGGAAGAAAGGGAATGCGTAGCTTGAAGACTTTCCTGAATAAAAGGTTTTAAACTGGAAAAGAATATAAAGTAAAGGAAGTTATCTTCTGATTTGCCAATAAATAGGCATCCAAGGCATTATTTCGTAGTTCTAGGAGATTTTGAACATACGTGTTTAAAATAGAAAAGTAGGAATCTAAGAGTTTAATGGCGTTTAAGAAGGAAAAAGATAAATGTAGATTCTGAGTTTGATTTCTCATGTCATCTGCAGATTGTGCCAAGGCAGATAGTGTTTGGGTGTAAGACTTAAGCTGATCTCTAAACCTTAAGAATAAGGAGTTTGCATTGTTGGATTGTTTAGATAGTATTTCAATCCTTTTCTGCATGGACTGAACATCTTCGTCCATAGTAGTTCCGAATAGTGAACGTATAAATTTCCCCCCAACATCTAATAAGTCACATCGCTGTCAAGAATTGGAAGAACCCTTTGAATTAAAGGAGTTAATCCAAGGGTCTTTTAATAGAAATTCCAATTGCTGGATAGTATGCATGGCATATCGGTCTAATATATCCAGCTGGTATAGATATATATGATTATTCTGTTTCCATAAGGTGCCATTGAAAATTCTTGCAACTACTGGAGAATCATTCTGGTAGTTGGTGTTGATGTCTGTTCTTTTCTGGGAGAATATTGATGGTAACTGATATTTATTTGCATCTGATTTCGAAATAGTGGAGTAGGAGGACCGCCAAATAGAACTATGCATTTCTTTTGGGCTTCCTAATTCCATGGTATTTACTTTATTCCTAAAATAGGGGAGGAATGATTCATTGATATTCTTGACATCAGTTTTAGAAATTTTAAGTTTATTGAAGATTTTTTCTATACTTCTGAAATCTACCCTTAGATCTAAAGAATCAGAAAGGAATTTTAAATTGCTGTCGATTTCCATTATAAGGCTAGGAGTAATGATTACAGTATTATCCTTTCCATTGAATAATAAACAAGTACACAAAAACATAACATGCAAAGAAGCGGTGGGAACATGATTAAGATTTTGCGCATGTTGGTTAGATATTGTATCTGATAGAACGTTATGCAACATATATAACACCTATAGCTGTATGTATGTATAAGAATAGTTTTATAAGTATACGTTTAATCGTTAGATGGGGAAAAAAAAATTATATATAATATGGGCCGAATTGGCGTATATTTGGGCGTATATATAATATATATTTATCTATATCTAGATATACTGGTATCATGAAATTCTTTATTTTATACATATTGTATACTATATATATATACTATAATAGTATATAATTATATATATATATATATATATTATATATATATATATATATATATAGTCACGTATTTCATATACTTATATACTCATACGAATACTATATAATATTATACATATATAGATATGTATTTATAAATATAACTATATATTAGATACTCATATATATATATATAGTATATTTAATATATATACTATATATATATATATATAAATATATATTATATAAATATAAAGCATATTATATATATATAATATATATATACTTTATATATATTTTTATTATATAATATAGTACATTATAATATAAAAGATACAATTCTATTTTGATAGATATATACGTAATTTGTCATTATTATTTTTATTGAATTACTATTATTACTATACACAGTGAATATATATACATAAAAATAAATATTATAAATACATGATTTAAGGTTAAATCGAAAATGAAAACTACTATTTATAATATACTATGTTGATGGGGTGAGTAGGAGCTTTCAAGATTGATAGTTTTGGGGGACTGAAATGGTTGGATAGGTGATTCAAAAAAGGGATGGTATAATATAACAGGTGGTTTTGGGTGGCGGGAGAAAAAATGAGAATTTTAGGAAGGTGATTGATTTCTGTGAAGGAGAAGAGGTATGATGGTGTAGATATATATTTCTTTAACACCAGGACGAGTAATCCTAGTTACTAGAGTTGGTGTAGGTGAGAGATGGTATCGAAGTGAAAAGTAATGATTGATTTAGTGTTGGTGAAGAAGGAATGTTGAAAGTATGTGTTGGATGTTAAATCAGTTAGGGGTTTTAGGAATGGGATTATCGGATCATTATGATTGTGCCGCTGGAGTGCCATAAGTCCGCTTTCAGATTGATAGCTGAAGAGGAAGTTCGATTTTACGAAAGGAAAGTAGGTAATACCATTAAAGAGTGAGGAGATATGTTGCAAGATAATAAGGATAAGTATGTAAGAGCGCTCGTTAGTAAAAACGGTTGAATGTGGAACAAGTTTGATACTGAAGCAAATCTGGGGGCAAATAGGGATATGATGTAGTAGAAAGGAAGTGTGTGGATGTCGCCTAAGTAGGAAGTAACGCAATGTTAACAGCGCAATGGATAGGTTATTATGAAGAGGTGATGAAAGCGGTTTAAAGGTAAAAAAAGAAGCGTGGTTTGAATGTACTAAAAGCAAAATGAATGATGAAGTTTCAAAAGACAGATGCTTGGAATTATATAAGGGGAAAAAAGAAATACTAAAAGGTGTATACGTAGGAGAAACAAGAGGTAAATGACAGTTTGGAAGGGGATGAATGAGGACATACAAGGAAATAGGAAGCCTCTTCTGGAAGGAAGCGCGAAAGGTTAAGAAATGAGAATAAGGTGCAGAATCTGCTTTTGCATAGAATAATGAAGGGATGGTGCTTTTGTAACTGTATTGACATGGATGTGAGGGGAGTGTGGAAAGAACACTTTCGAAAATCTGCACAATAATAACAGCAGTAATGAAGGTGTTAGTGAATGTGTGCGGCTTTTGATGGTGCAGAAGGAAAGGCTAATTTGTTGTGGGATGATGAGTTATATATGTAAGGAGGCAGGTAATGGTAGGAGTGAAGAAAAGTTTGAGAAATGGTAAATCTGCCAGGTATATATAGATGAAATTAACTAGATGAAATGATCAAAAGAACGGAGGCGAGATGTGGATTGATTGGATTTGGAAGTTGTGTAATAAAGCGTTTATGGAGGGTATAGTCTCCAAGGAGATTTTAGGAGAGCTTCGTGTAATAGTCCTTGATATAAGGTGTAAGGGAAGAAAAGGGAACTGTAGAAATTTTATTGGGAATAAAGGTTTTAATTGAGTGTTGTAGGAAGGTATAAGCTGGTATTTTGGTCGAAGAAGTGCGTCGAGTGACTGAGGGACTGTTTGGTGAAGAACAGTGCGTTTAGGAGTTGATTAGAGGATGTGTGGATCAAATCTTTTAATTGAAAAAATATGATTGAGAAAATGAGGGAGAAGAAAGAATAAATTGTTTTTAGGTTATATGGATTTGCAACGGCGTATGAATAGAGTTAATAGGGAAAGCGTTTATAGCAGGTGTTTAGTGATTATAATGGTGTTGGTGGTACTTTCTGAATGGATCAAAAGTACCTGTATGACGATAGTGAAGCGTGTGTAAGAAATATTAAATGGTGTCATATTTGTGAATTGTTTATGATTAAATGAGCGGAAGTAAGAACAGGGTTATGTGTTATGTCTCTTGGTTATTCATTTGTATATGGATGGTTGGTTAATGAATAAAGAATTTGAGGTGGGGATGGCCGGAAATGGTGTTAGAATGGTGGAGAATGGAGTTGAGTGGAGGGTGCCCTAACCTATTATATGCGGATGAATTTGGTTCTGTGTGGCGAATCTTGAAGAGAAGTTTGAGAGGATTGATAGAAGAGATTTGGCAGGGTGTGGTATAAAAGGAGGGGCTTTGAAAGTAAAACGTGTATAAGAGTAAAGGTTAATGGTTTGTGAGTGAAGGACAACTCCTACAAGTGGTGGATAGTTAATGTTAAGATGTGAGCAGCTAGAACAAGTGTCCTGAGTTTATTAAATATTAGGGTATATGTTGGATGAGAAGGGAACGGACAGATGTCACAAGAGTGTAGTAAGGCATACTGTACGTCGAGCAGGAAGGTGGACTTGGTCAATTCAATCGTTGGTGAATGAAAAGGGACTAAGTCTTTGAGTTGTGCTAGGGTCTTACATGAGGGTAATGTTGTTACTACTGGTGTTATTGTATGGTAGTGAGATACTTAATCTATGGTCTGGAATAAGAGGTATAGATCAGATCTAAAGTTCAATGTGTTCAGATGGACAATCTTAGGGGTGTGCGAGGTGTGGTTTGAGAAAAATTGATAAAGAGAGGAATGAACGTATTAGAGAGTGGGTGTGGTGTGTGAAGAAGGGGATAAATGAGAAGAATAATGAAGTTGTTGAGATGGTTTTAGGTCCATGTGAAGGATGAATGATAAGTAGTTGGGTTAAGCGGATGTATACCACAGTGGTGAGGCTGTGTTGGAAATCCCACCGACCGGCTGGGTAGAACACGAAGAGAGTGGATTAGAGTCGGTGACACGTGTCTGGGAGACGACTGTGAGTATGGCAGAGCGAGAATAAAGGTGCATGATTAAGAGAGAATGGCTGGGGTTTTGTGAGGGGGAGTCATAGAGCATTGTGGCCCACCTGGGCCGGGGATGAACCCTTATCATTGACGATTTACCTATAGTGAGGGTGCGCGTCGCGGTTCTCCATGATAGCTCTAGGGTGATTATTTGCTGTAGACTCACTCTAATTTATTGTAAAATGCGGGAGAGCGGTTAAGTGCTGCGGGCTTTCTTTTATCGACGTATTTGTCTTAGTTA
Organism: Trachelipus rathkii; assembly: GCA_015478945.1. Classification (NCBI taxonomy): domain Eukaryota; kingdom Metazoa; phylum Arthropoda; class Malacostraca; order Isopoda; family Trachelipodidae; genus Trachelipus; species Trachelipus rathkii. Next base: position 48,965 of record JABUQX010017118.1, on the reverse strand, counting down.
TCGCTAGCTTTGCTTTTCTTTTCCGATGCTTGTACAGCTAACCTGACCTATTTAGATGGACGAGCAGCGGAGGAAGAGAGCTATATATAGTGTTATACAGTATTTTTAGTTATTAGGATCATTTCTGTTATATATTTATATATACACCTTTCTTTTGAGACTATATATATATATACTTATGTATATATTTATATATAATATAGTTTTATTTATATAACTTATATATATACTACTCTATCTATATGGAATTTGTTTATTTTGAATAATATATATATATATTTTTTTCTATCATATTTATATTTATTATATATTATTACTTATTTACTTCTTTTCATATAATATTGAATATTACTATTTAGTACTTTATATATGAAGATTTCTGTTTTACGAGTTATTAACATGGCATTTGACTATACAGTACCCTTCTTCAATACTTGGTTTGATATCACGATCATATTATATTCATAGTATTTGAGACTATAATGGGTATTTGTGAGATGCAGAGATAGTTAGATTTCACTCTTCACTCGTGTGAGATTGTAGAGAGGCTATATGTCTGTGAAATAGAGAGGATAGCGGATAGGTTTAAATTTATGTTTAGAAGTTTTAGCCACAGTGAACTCATCCTCTATACCCACATAGTGCCTATTATTCTGGGTATAATGGCTTACGTGGTGGATTCTAGACATAGAAATATAATAAAACTCATATATTATAATAATCAGCTCACACATCCATATTCTTGGTACTTTTGATGATATAAAAAAAAAATAAACAATTTTCTATGAATGCAATAATTTAAGTATATTGGTATACAAATAATAATGATCGTGCGCCATCTTTGATAGCTTAAGTTCATAAAAAGATTATAGAGATAATCTGGTAATTATATCTTTGGAGTTATATAAATTGAGGTATAGTAAATATTTTGACTTATGTAATTATTTTATATACTATTCATACTCTACCACTAATAGGACTATTGCTCACATGAATTTTATATCAGGTATCAAATGATTCTACAGTATAATTATAAATTTTATCGAAACACTCATTTTATCCATCTGCAAATATAAAAGATATATTATTGTTTGAGGTTTAAATAATTTATTAAAGCTTGGTATATACAAATAAAAATATATTTTATCCGCTTAAATAATTTATTGTGCTTCTATTAGTTTTCACTAAATAAACACTTTCGTTTTGAAGTTATTTTCACAATATAATTTGTCTTTCTCTACTATTTATTAGAGGTTACTCATTATATCCCGTGTTTTAGTCCTATTCAGTAGATAGTGCATTGGCACACATGGGATCACCTCAAATTTCATTTGCATCCTCATATTTAATACAACATACACTGTCTGATAGCACTACTTTTTCCTAAGCACCTTACACTATACCAGAGTTTCTAATGGATAAGGAGTTTCAAATGAGCTTTTTGCAGTATCAATGAATGTTTAAATTTTATCCTCCATTATGTCATTACTTTTCGGGATCAACTCAAAAGCTTGCTTCTGTATGAATCTCCACTCTTCATTCTCAGCGCATACGAGTCAGTTTTTTGCGTTACTCTGACTCTTCATATTCGTAAATCGAGCAGTCTTTAACGACACGCACTCAGAAGGAGTGTGTATAAAGATATCTTGCTCTCACACTAGCTTTATAGATCTGTAAGGACATAATTCCGGTGTAGTAGAAATTTTAATGGAGGTTAGATCATTACTAGCATATTGTAAATATATATTTGAGATTCCCTGACGATTATTGTACATATCTGAATTTAAAATGCATGGAATATGAGTCTATGCCGCGACATATTTGTGATATATTGGAGAGGTCTCCTTATAGTATGTATCTTTCTATCTGATTGTCGGTATTGAACATTTTTTTTTCGAGTCTATTATAAAAAATAGTGCTATGAGCTTAGATTCTTGTCGTTTGATTCAAACCATCGACCTCTTGAGCAGGCACTTATCATCCTTTCTTCGTTGCAGGTAATACGCATACTCTTTCTATATTCGAGATCTCTTGCTTAAGTTCAGCTAACAAAGAAGCGTTCATTCCACTTCAAATCATCTCGACATAGTAAATAGTTCATTGTGCCTTTAATGAGTTGATTCAGCATTGATCGCTCATAGCACTGATATTGGTAACAGCTGTCGTTACGTCTCTCTATGGTAGACTTCTGTCTCTTTTGCTTTTTATTGGTTGGTGATATTACATTTCATGAAATTTTGTATACTGAATATTACTACAAAAAATCCCGAGAACGCAATCAGTCAATAAATTCTATATAATTTAATTTGTATAACGCACCACTCTGTCTCACACACTAACGTATTCTTAGATCGAGGAGAACTTGTACATAGCTGAAAGCTCCTTTTGATATCTCATGAGATGTACTTCTACCATGAATATGTTATAGTCAGACCTACACGCTCATATGCTGACCGTACAATGCTTATCTATTTATGTCAACCATATCGTTTTGTGTGGAACGAGATAACTAGCTCGAGAAAATCCTATTTTAATAAGCAGTTATCTACTCAAATTACTTAGCATTGAGTTGCTGATTCGTTAGCAGGTCATATTCCTTGTCAAGTTCTCCTTGACTCTCTTCTTGGTGTTTTATAAATATAGTCAATAGCATAGTACCATCTATTATATAGTGAAGAATTATGACAAACGCCAGGTTATTGATAAGATTGCACTAACGAGATAATGATTAGTTTCCCTACTTCTAACTTAATATATAGTCACAAATCTGTCTCAATCTACCCTCACATCACTTACTAGCTTTATTATGGCTGCATAATGTCAATAATGACGAGATACTAGCGTGAGCATTAGTGTAACTTATGGTCAGTTGAGAGATGCATTTAGGTCGTAAAGTTTCAGGTTATCCTGCAAAGATAAATCCATTACATAGTATATATTTTATAGGTTAAAATAGTGATTTTACCTCTCACTTTCCATTCAGAACAATACGTTTTATCCCGTTAGTTTCTTGCAGCAACTAACTGACTGCAATACACTTTATCGAGACCTTTCGACGTTGTAGCATCCAGTTTTTCATACTTATGAATAAACATAGCTCTTCAATCGGAGCTACTATTGTAAATGCTAAAAAACTATGTATATTGAATGTATGGTATTTTTGCTCCAGACATACACTACTGCTAAGATATTACATTATTTAATATCCCATTTCTATGACCATAGTTATATGTACATACACTTTGTATCGAATCTGTCTCTTCAACATATGTATAATCCATTTTCACATAAGTTCTGTTATGATAATACTCTCCTTAATAGATTTCCATGGAGACTGATAATCCTTGATCCGTTATTACTGCTCTGGTGAAAAGACAGTTATAAGTATAGATTTACTTACATGAAAAATAATGATATTATACTTTGTATCTCATTAACAAATTTAACAGTTTATGCATAAGAGAGATTCGATGAATTATTATCGATTATTCTTCAGCATAGAGTTACTTATTTTATATATAATACCTAACTCTTATTATTAATTTTACTCACATTTGTACTTAGGTCTATAAATATTTAAATTATTAATTTTACCTGGCTCTTGCCATGTGATAACGTAGATGGTATTTCTATTATCACAGTACTTCAGTTATGGATTATCGTATTAGTATATTTGCCATTTATCTTACATTATTCCATTAGTTAGATTTGAAGTAGTTTATGTCATCTCTCACTTATTACTACCATCAGATAGCCATAATGCCCAGTTTCGTTATTAACACAATTTTTTATCTTTCTTATCTTTATTCTGGCTTTATACTGATTTCCTTAATTTATTATTTCTTATCTCTTCTATTTTCACACTCTTATTTTCGGTGAAATTTTATTGGTTTTGATTAGTATTACATGGTATAGATACTACTAAGATTACGTCTCTACTCTCTAAGCACACAATACTCTATGGTTATTAGTATTCGATAAGATGACTTAGACACGATAATACTCTATTCAGCAGTATTAATTTAGTTTTTTATATAATGTATATTGTATAACTCACTGTTAATCGCTACTCTATGTATTATTTGGATATGGTTCATAGTGTCCAAAATATAACTTATCTAGGTAACGCTATAGTTTATCTATCTTATCACATCCTTTGCATATTTATCTCCTAGTTATTAAGCCAAGTGACTTACTACGATAACGAACAGAAAATGCGTATTGCTGTCACCAGCCCTTCTAAATATTCACATTTATTACTCTACATGACTACCTGAAGATCATATAGTTTATATTATAATACATTTATAATATCTTTTGATGTAGTATATGGAATATTAATATCAGCTTTACTATTTCACTCTCAAATATTGTATGATATTCTTATTATAGATATATTATTTATCTTTCGAATTTAATTCAGTCAATTTTTGACATCCTTATTCTCTTAGTCATCTAATATTCTCAGCTATGCACTATATTAGAGTCTAATGGTTATCCTACGACTAGATTTCCACTTCTTGTTATTACTACGTATGTTAGTTTTAGATTACGTATAGATGGATTATCACTCATTACTAGATTACTTTATACTTCTACTATATAATCTATCGGGTCCCCTGGGCTTTCTCATTATATATCTACTGAATTCATATCAGTATAGGCTATTCAAAGAAATTCATTGAGTTTGATAGATGTATATGGCATTTATCAGCTCATCGTACTTATATATACACTATGGATTCTGATACATGCTTATTTACCACGCAGCATAGACTGGAATAACTGAATATATGATTGGTAGCTGTTGTCACATATTCGGTTCAGTCTTATTATTATTTCTTGAGTGATAAATGTTTGTAATACATGATATAACAACTGTATTATGGTTTTGACATCTAACAGTATTCAGTTTTTCTCTTAATTTATTGTTTTCACTTTGCAACTTTACATTATTCATCTTTTATGATGCTATCTTTCTCTTGCTTTATAATATTCTATCTTTTTCATGTACTTATTGTGTCTAATGTTGACTTTGCTGTATTGTCAACTGAGCTTAGCATTCTCAGCTCCTACTTTCTCGCACAAGTTTGGGTGCTTAGTTTTGAGGCTCCTGTGGCGTTGTAACGAGAGCAATAAAAAGGCGGTGGGAGAATAAATGATAGAATGTCTCTATGGTTCACGAACGACAGGTTATATAAAATTTTAAATATTGAGTGCAAAGTCTTAAGATAGAAAGATGGAAATCATCAAAATTTGATAACCATTTTTGACTAAGACTATGATAGATTGTCCACCTTTTCTCTCTTTTATAAGTAAATGGTACACCTTTACATTTCAAAATAATTAGTTTTTATATAAACGACTGGTTAGATAGGAACTCCAAATTCACTATGGTCTAGTGCACTATACTAAATATTTATTATCTTCATATCACTTGGGGATACTTTAACTTAAACTCTGTTATTATTTGTTCATCTCCTATATAGTCTCTAGGAAGTTACCGCGAGATGGAAAATTAAAGTAGGATACGGCTAGTTTTCACTCTCATATATAGTCAGGATGATCTGGGACTCCTAGTTGTATCTCACCCAGTCATATAAAAGTATAGTAGTGAGATCAGTTTTCCAAATCTTGTCCATTTTCTTCTGGAGCAGCAAGTCGGTGTTTCTCCTTTCTCGGGCAGCTAAGAGGGAAACATTTTAACTATGGAGTGCTTTCTTGACAAATATCCGATCAAATGAGTTTTGTTAGTAAATCTCTAATACAACTTATTGAAGTCGTTCTACCCAAGTTTTTAAGTTTAGGGGGCTCTCTCTCGCTCTCTTCTTTCTTCTTCTCTTCTCTTACTTTTATTACATCTCTTCACGCCTCATGTTCCTTGATTCAACTTCTTCTTAGTCGATTCTACGCTTAATTCTCATCTTGAATACGCATTATACTTCGCAGATATGGGGATAAACATTTCAATACCTTCTCCTTACCTATCTAAATTTAAAGTTCTTCACTAACTTCTCTTTGAACATTTTCTGTTCTATACTCTGAAAAAAAGGGCATCTTTCCAATAACTGCTTTAAGGTTGGCAGTCCTTATTGGTTTGGAAATCCTTTTTCGGGATAACGGTCGGTATCATGACATTCCATTTCCACTATACTCTTATAATACTTTTATCTCGAGAACTCTCTTCGCTGAGGGCACACTAATACTTATTTAATATTTTACCACTAATCTCTCATCTAAACTAATAATTCAAATAAACCCTATGACAAAAATGAATAGGCAAAAACTGTATCACTTAAAGTTCGCTTAGATTTTTTTCTGACATTACTAACTTTCCACACTTCTTTTTTTCTATTAGGTTTAACTTTTCTTTAGTACAAAACTCAAGTTTTTACTGAATTACCAAGACTAAACCTATTAGCTTTTACAAGAAAAAGTCTATTCCAATAAACAATTTCGGTTATAAAATTAAAAGTTCTTCGTGCATATCACTTTGATATATCATCAATTCTTACATTCGCACTCTTGTACCTTTTCTGTTCCTTTTCTCTTAGCGTTGGTTATAAATAGTTAACAAACGTTATGGACATTTTTGTGCCATTAATACCGAAAAATACTAGATTCCTATGTTTTAAACCTTTTGAACTTAAGCGGCGGTGGTTACGAGCGGTATAAATCTGAACCTCACCCATGTTTTTTTTTTGTCAATAACACATTTGTCTTTTTAACCATGAATAAAAGCGCCAGGTAATCCCAGAACAATCTGACTTTTGTTCTTATCATAATTCTCAGCCCCCAATTAATTAATAATAAGGGCAAATAATACAAGGCTTTTTATATTTAATAATTACGGTACCAGAATAATTATATATATATATTAATACTACTGTAATTAATTTTATGTAATACTATATATATTCATATATTATATATAATTACTATATTTATACTATATATATAATCTAGTATATATTTATATATATTAATATATATATCCCCAGTATGGCCGCTTCTTCTGTGAGCCGTTGGTGGGTCTGTACACTGACCTCAAAAAAAAAAAATTAATAATATTTATATATATATATATATATCATATATATATAAATATTATATATATATATTATATAGATAATATATATATATATATATATATATATATAATATATTATGTTATATATAAATTATATATAGTAATAATTCGTGACAGAGGTGAGTAAAAACGGTTGGTATAAACGGGCAAGATTGATCCTAAGTAAAAATTGTTTATGCTCGGCCAATTACATCACGTTCTGAAATTTCAACATTGCACAGGACTAAATAAAACATTAAGATTTATTTATTTTTCTTATTTATGACAAAAAAAGATTGTTATACTTATTTTTGTCAATAAATTAGATATAAATCGCATTCTTTTTCTCTGTTTGCCCTTTAAAGTGAAGACAGTAGCGTTGCCATGTAATCAGGCTTACTCACACGACGCATATGAAATGTCAAAAATACGAGGCATAACTGGACTTTAAGCACATTTTTTATTTATATCACCCGTTTATACTAACCAACTGTTTTGCTAGTGTTAACAAGAAAAAAAATTTTCCCCCCCTCCTTCCTTTTTAATGTTTTCATATGAATAGCGGTAAACCCGAAGACGATAGACAAAATTCTTTTTTCTTATTTAGCAAAAATACATAAATTTAATATAAAATTCTCATATATCGTTCTCAAAATTTTGCTTCCCCAGTTTTTTATTCATATACGACTCTCAATAAAAAAGCTAGTCAGTATGTTCTATTGTTAAATTTGATAAACGAAGTCATTTCCAATGGTCAACACTATATGAATGAAATGGAAAAATCTCATATACATTGTTTCTTTACACTCTTTGGGCTTTCGCCATAAGTGATGCATATGAACTGACCAGATTGTGTACAAGCTGGTCCATGTCTTCCCATCATAAAACTACAACTGAGGCAAACAAAAACTACTTAATCCCTTTCGCAGCCTCTCAACCATCCTTGTACAGAAACAAAATACCCGTCTTCTTTCACACTTACAAAACAATAAAACTCAAAATACTACTTAATAACTTCTTCTTGGTTTGGTTTAAATATTATAGTTTATTAAATAATATAAAACACTATACTACACACACTAGGTTTTTTTTTTTCTGTACTTACCTCTTTTACCTTCTCTTCTTCTAACATTGAAGACGTAAGATTAGCCTGTGCATCTTGATGTCCACCCATCACCCGTGGTCACTCCCTATTTTTACATCTACATTTCGTGCTAAAAACTTTTGTTTCAGATCCAATGTTTGAAGAGCCTACAATAAATAATAATAATAATAATAATAATAATAATAATAATAATACATAATATAATCAAATATATCAATTAATAATAATTCTATAATATATAATAATAATAATCACTAAATAAATAATAATCAATAAGAAATAATAATTAATCATACACATTGCAGGCCAGGACATAGTCGTGATCTCCGTAAGTTATCATGTATCTTTCGGCGAAATTGAATGAATCGTTTGGGAACATGGAATGTAAGAGGAATAAATGTCGAGAAGAAGAGAGAGGTGATCAATGTATTTAAGAAAGGTAAATTTTTGAATTTACAAATATTTTTAAAAAGTTTACTTCCTCGTTACGGTGAAGATAAGTGGTGTAGTCTGAAATTGTGTGTGTGCTGGACGTAAACACGAATGTAGCAGCGTGGAGAGAAGGAGTTGCATTAATGAAGTGACATGTGGCACAGAGCTTATGCGCATTAATTTTGATAGTGTGGTGAGTACTAGAAATTCTATATGGCTATTAAATTTAAAGTTAAAAGAAGATCAAGGTAATGTGTGGTTTGTACATATGGTCCTATCTGAGGGTGTCCATGTTGAGCTTGGGAGTGAGACTTTCTGGGATAATGTGAATGAGAATGATGTTTAAGATGGGGTGAGTAATTGAGCTTTATCCTAGAATATACGTTTGAGTAGGGCGAACGGCCTAAATGCTCAGAGAGGTTGCATTCATGCGCGCGCAAAGCGCTCGTTAGAAGTGAAAAGCGATTGTCATGGCCGGGGAATCACTGAGAATGGTAACGCTTAACGATTGAGGAGAGGTAGTGTGGTAACCAAGTATACGTTCTTACAGACAACAAGCAGTTATTAATAATGTAACACCTAGAGTTGCAATGAAACGAAGAATGGTATCGAAGGTGAAAAACTATTGATTGATTTTGTGCTGGTGAAGGAGATGTAGGACTAGTGATGGATGTTAAATTTGTGAGAGGGATGGGGTTAGAAACTTATCTGATCATTATGTTGTTTCATGTAAGATTAAGTTAGTGGGGGGCCTAGCTGGAGAGGAGAGGTAAGGAAGGAAATGGGAAGAATTAAGAGTGAGAAGTTAAGTGAACACGGTATTAAGGAAAAGTATTTAAGAGCGCTTGCGAATAAATCAGTTGAATGTGACAAGATGAAACTGAACAAATATGAGCACAAATGAAGGAACCCTTTGTTAATAGTGCATGAGCTTAGGTAGAAAGTAAGATTCTCCAGTGAATGGTAGAGAGCAAGAGAGTATGAATAGCACAAAGCGGTTAAAAAAATTGTAAAAAAGTAGGCGTGGTTGAATGTGCTAAAAAGCAAATAAGAAGGTCTTAAAAAGAAAGATGCTTGGAAATGTGCAAGGAGAAAAAAATAGGACAAAGTTAATAAATGACAGTTTGGAGGATGATGGAAATAGGAAGCTTATTTTGGAAGAAGCGTCGAAAGTAACAATGATAGTTAAGGGGGATATCTGTATAACAATAATTGAATAGGGATTGTAATTTCGTAACTTGATGAAATGGATAGTGAGATAGAATGTGGAGGGTAACCCATCGAAAATCTGCAAACGGAAGGAAGTGGATAAGCAAATAACCGATGAAGCACTTTCGATGTTGCAAGAAGAAACGACCGTGCGATATTCTACCGTAGTTTTTAGGCCACACTGGCACAAGACGGAGCACGCTAATGGGACGGAGGATCGATACAAGTCTTTGAAGAATGGTAAATCTTAGACATCAAACTATGAAGGACTACTGGTGGTATCCTGAAATAGAAATTGATGCTCGAGATGGTTATTAAATGGACTTTGTCGACACGCTCACCAAGTCTGTAGACAAACATTACACAAGCGATTTATGGAGGGTATAGTTCCGAGAGAATGGAGGAGGAGAGCAGTATTAGTACACTTATATACCCCCTTGTAGGGTTCAGGGGCGGGTCAAGGGAACTATAGGGGAATTTGTTTATTGAGTGTTGTACCAAAGTTGAAAGACTATATGCTGTATATTTGGTTGTAAGAGAGAGTAGGTTGAGTGACTAGAAGGATTGATCACAGTTAAGAACAAGAATGGAACATTTAGCAGCTCATAGATGATAAGATGGACTCAATATCACTTACATTGAACACAAAATGATTACAAAAATGAGGTAAGAATAATATTGTATTAATAGAGGTTGTTAAGGACTTGGAAACAGGGCGTAATGAACCAAGAGATTAGAATTGTATGGGAGCCTCTGGTGGCAGGTTAGTGATGGAGTATGGTGTTGGTGATGGATGTATCTGAAGTGAAGAATCTTAAAGTATTTTAATACACGATTAGGTATGAATCCTGTGTATATTACAGTAGGGAGATATATGCGTACGATACGGGTATGAGTGGAGGTGGTGTTAAAGAAAATATTAATAGCGGAGTCAATCAGCAGCGGAGTTGTGATGTGTATTATCTCTTGATCTTTCACTTTAATTTGTATATTATGACTCGCTAGGTCTAATGAAAAAGAATCAGAGAGGTGAGGATGGCAGGAGATAGGTTGTCTAGATATACTGATGGAGAACTCGGAATGCAGTAGTTCGCGAGGGAGTACACTGCTTACTTGCCCGAGATCGCGGACGATTTTCGTTTGATTGATGGTGTATACATGAATGAAGAAAAAGTTTTGGAGGAGTGGATAGATGGGGTTTATGAATCAGGAGTGTGTAAACTTAGGAAGGAGTTGAAAGTACCTCACCACTGTTCGAAGAGAAGATAAGATTATGAATGGGTAGTGAAAGGAGAGATCCGCCGAATGTGGACACACAGTAGAGTGTTATATAAGTAGGAGAGCAAATGGAACAAGTATTCGAGTTTAAATATTTAGGATATGTTATATGAAACGGGAACGGGTGATGCAGAATGTAAGTAGGAAAGTTGTGAATGGCGGGAAGGTGGCTAGTGCAATTAAATCCTTGGTGGATGTGAAGGGACTTTAAGTCTGAGTGTGCTAGGGTTTGGCATGAGGGTAATGTTGTTACCTTCCTGTTTTAATGTATAGTAGTGAGACTATGGTCTGGAATAAGAGGTATGGATATAAGATACAAAGTGTTCAAATGGAAATCTTAGGGACGTGTAAGGTGTTAGAAGAATTGATAAAATGAGAAGCGAGCGCATTAGGGAGTTGTGTGGTGGAAAGAAGGGCGTACATTAGAGAATAAACGAGAGTACAGTGAGATGGTTTCGTCATATGGAAAGGATGGATGACAGTCGGTTGGTTAAGCGACTGTATAGTGGCGAGAGTGCTGGGAATCACCGGCTGGGAGACAGAAGAAAAAGTGGATCGAGTCAGTATAGGAATGCCTGAAAGAGAGGAATGCGAGTTTGGTAGAGGCTAGGAAAAAGGTCCACAACAGGAGTGAATGGCGGGGATTTATGAAGGGATATGGTTGTGACCTTTGCCCAGGGGATGAACCCCACATTGACGAGATACCACAGTGAGGGTAAGTCGCAGTCTTGTGAAGCCACAGGGTGGATTTTTCTGATTTGGACCATTTCTCACTGGGGGTATAAGGGAGATATTAAAAAAAAGGGGGGGGCTTTCTTCTGCTACTTTTCTGTTCTGGTGTAACGTCAGGCTGATACATACTGCAGAATTAGTCATTGAAACAAATAATACCTCACCACAATACCTACTCTGAGCGCAAATAGGGTCGGGCTCCATCGGAGCTCCGAAAGATGCGGCAGGCACTGGCGAGGAATTCATTCCAATCCAGCCTTCTTTCCACTCATTGAAAAGTTTGAACATGGCGAATCTAGCCAAGACGCCCCAGGGAGTCTTATCTTCTTCTGCTTCAGTTGCAGGAGGTGGCTTCACGAAACTCACAAGAGCTGCCTCAGCAGCTGCTTGCTTTGCACTCAGTTTAGAAGCACCAAATCCTTTGTACTTCTGGCCATTTACCTTAATAATAATAATAATAATAATAATAATAATAATGATAATGATAATGATAATGATAATGATAATGATAATGATAATGATAATGATAATGATAATGATAATGATAATGATAATGATAATGATAATGATAATGATAATGATAATGATAATAATAATAATAATAATAATAATAATAATAATAATAATAATAATGGAGAATGGAGATATAAAAGTTACGCATGAAATAATGCATTTTAGCGGTTTTCTATGATTTTGGTTTTGTATGGTGAATCTGAAGAGTTTGAGAGGATTGGTAGAGAGATTTGGCAGGGTGTGTAAAAGGAGGGGTTTAAAAGTAATCGTAGATAAGAGTAAGGTTATGGTTGTGAGTGAGGACAGTCCTCAGTGTGAAGTTATGTTAGATGGTGAGCAGCTGGAACAAGTGTCTGAGTTTAAATATTTAGATATATGTTGGATGAAAAGGGAACGGATGATGCAGAGTGTAGTAGGAAAGTTGTGAGTGGCAGGAAGGTGGCTGGTGCAATTAAATCGTTGTTGGATGGAAACGGACTAAGTCTTGAGTGCACTAGGGTCTTACATTGTGGTAATTTAGGGTTTTCTTTTGTTTGTTTTTGTCTCATAATTTTTTTTTTCTTGTTTTAGGCTGTTTAGGGTCTTACATGAGGGTATGTTGTTACATATGTTAACGTATAGTAGTGAAACTATGGTCTGGAATAAGAGGTATAGATCTAAAATTCAATGTGTTCAGATGGACAATCTTAGGGGCGTGCTAGTTGTGAGAAGAATTGATAAAATGAGGAATGAACGTATTAGAGAGTTGTGTGGCGTGAAGAAAGGGGTAAATGAGAGAATATATTAAAGTATGTTGAGATGGTTTGGTCATGTGGAAAGGATGAATGGTAGTCGGTTGGTTAAGCGGATGTATAGTGGCGAGTGTGTTGGGAACCGACTGGCTGGGAGACGGAAGAAAAAGTGGATTGAGTCAGTAAAGGAGTGTCTTTAGGAGAGAAATGGGAGTTTGGCAGAGGCGAGTAGAAAGGTGCATAATAGGAGTGAATGGCGGGGGAGGAGTATGGTGGGCCACCTGGGCCAGGTGAACCCCTACACTGTCACGATATGGCCATAGTGAGGGTCCGTCGCAGTCCCGTGAAACTCTAGGGTGGATTTTTCTGACTGAGACGAGTTCTCACTAATAGGTATAGAGGGGCGGTAAGGCTGGGCTTTTTTTCGATTTTTGTCATATTCTTCTACTGCTTTTCTTTTCCGATGCATATCACGCACCTTACATCCAGTCTTGAGGAAAAAAAGGAAGATGAAGATAATAATAATAATAATAATAATAATAATAATAATAATAATAATAATAATAATAATAATAATAATAATAATAATAATAATAATAATAATCAATAATAATAATAAAAAATAATAATAATAATAATAATAATAATAATAATAATAATAATAATAATAATAATAATAATAATAATAATAATAATAATAATAATAATAATAATAATAGTTATAATAAACATGGTTTGGAGGGTCAAAAATCACATTTTTAGTAGAGTTGAAACGCAGGTTAAGAATGAGGATGACTCCACTACTATCCTTAACTGTAATTTTTCAAAGTCCAATTCCTATTTTATAATAACTAAAACTAGGCAATTTAAGTTCCTTTCCCAAAACTTTAAGAGAAAATGATAAATAGTTTTGAAGTTGAAGATCTAACCCACTAAGGCCTTAAATGGGAAAAAAATGCCACACAGGGTGGTATAAACCTAACCTGAGAAGTCAGAAGTGAATATCCTACTATCACTTCCACCATAATTAGGGGTAAAATGAGTGGGGACTGTCCCTAATTCTTATTTTATCCATACTACAAGTTAGATTTGTCAACACATCAGTTCGGTGCTGTACTAATTTTGGTGCAGGGCGGTATAGCACAATTTCAGCATCCTAGTGCAGTGCAGTGCAAAGCTTTTTGATTCTTAGCAATGTGAGGTGCGGAAAACACCAGTGCCTATATACTACTATAAAAATAAAGTAAATAAATAATTTCACGAATGAAAATGATTTACTACAAACAGCCCCATGACAGATGTCATTAAACAAAAAATCAATAACTGAAAATTGTTGCAAATAAGACTAATATATAGATTAATGCTCTCTATCCTTCAAGCAATCATTTATAGTATTATTATTATTTCAACTTTAAGTTAGAAGTGACAATCCATTACCATCCACTCGCCATTCTTCAACTTTCTTCATTTCTTTTCCCTTTTAAGATCAAAATATTTTCAAAGAATATCATTTTCTACAGTTCCATCCCGGTTCTAATCAACTATTCTAAATTTGCTTAAAATATTTTATTTCTTTTGTGGCAACTCATTAAAATTTAATAACAATAAACGATGGCAACAGTTATAAAAATTGTCTTTTAGTTCATTAGCCAATTATTAATTTACAATGCAAAATTTCATACAAAATCTTTCAACCAGTAAAACTTTACATTTTCAGTAAAATGTTTAACTGAAAACCTCTTTAAAATATTGATGACTAAAAAAAGGGAAATTAGTGCCAGTCATTTGTTTGTTGCCTCTATTGTACTGACAGGTACATAAAAGTAAACGAAAATAAAAATTACTACATATAAATCATGATGATAATAATAATAAAAATAGATAGAAGACAACAAATGAAGAAATATTTACTTTCATGTTATAAATAATATCCGCTCAACAAAGTTACAAATATTTAAAACGAAGAACTTGCTGTCAATGACCATCAATTAAGTTAGGTTACCATAAGAAAAATGGTTAGCTACTACGAAACCATAAGCAAAAGTTCCTTAAGTGTGATGTGAGTGATATAAGCAACTAACATGGATCCTTCGAACAATAAAAGGTAAGTAAAATGGCTAAATAATTATATTTCAGGTTATTCAAATTCATCTCTTTAAGCTATAATTAATAAATTAATATCACTTGGCACTATTTCAAGCGATATATAGCAATGACATGTTACAAGTATCAATAATAACCTGGGGAACAAAATTTACGTTTTTTTCCGTTGTCTATAATCCTATATTTGTTTCTTAAGTATTTTGTTGTGCTGAATTAAAAACCGTATTGGTTTTTGTCTGTTACATCTAGTATTGCCACTATTCAAAGGTAAACAAGGAGGGGAAAGAATGGCAAAATAAAGGTGATTTTTCTCGTGAACAGATACAAAATAGTTGGGAATATAATCAGATAATCTAAATAAAATGTGGGTATCTTGCCCAAATATACATGATGTGAAAATTTCATATTGATAGGACAAATAAAGAGATAGCGGTTTTTCATTTATGAAATATTAAAAAAAAAAATTTACTATATTTTTTGTTTTCATGTCAATGACGGCAAAACGACCTTCCAGACAAACACCAATATAATTTTAAAAATACGTAAGAAACAAGTCATATACAAGTCATCAAAAATTTTGTTCCCCAGTGTAATAATAACAACAACTGGGCAACAAAATCTTTGATGACTTGTATGCAAGATTTATTTCTTTCCTATGTATTTTTTAGCGCTGAATCCAAAAATTATATTGGTTTTTGTTTATAAGGTCCAGTTTTGCCGCCATTCACATGAAAACAAAATGAAAATATTTTTTTTTACCATTTCATAAATGAAAAACTAATATATCTTTATTTGTCCTATCACTATCAATATGAAATTTTCAGGATATATATATATATATATATATATATATATATATAATATATATATATAATTATATATATATATATTATATATAATATAATATATATATATATTATATATATATATATATATATAATATATATATATATATATATATATATATATGTGGGAGAGAATACGCTGGGATCAACAAGTGTACCCGACTGTAAGGTACCTCTTCTCCGCTCTTTCTTGTAGATACGACGTTCAAAAAATAGAAGATTACGAAGGTCAATTTAAGAAGATTACGTAGTGATAGGTTAGTGATGTTCAAAAAATGTGGTTTGAATGTCTAGTAAGCACAGCAACCACCTGACACCATCAGGGTAATACGGAGCAGGTTAGGTTTTTCTCTCCGTAACGGAGGAAGTTAGTCGTAGGACTCCATAGGCCTGCTTACTTGAATGACTATTCAAAGAGGATTGTGAACGTTGAGAATATATAACAATT
>JABUQX010017118.1:25000-27500 GCA_015478945.1 Trachelipus rathkii | reverse complement strand
AAAAACTTATAAAATGAACTTGTCTATAATTAATCGGCAACAATTTCTTACGCTAAATTTCTTTTTTTAATAGTAACTACTACTACCTTGTCACCACAGGAGTCTTCAGTTTTCTTTTGGCGACAATCTTGATCTGGTTGGCCACCACTGGGGCCCTGTTCTGAAGGTTCCACAGGGCCTGGATCTTAGCTATGGTCCTCCTCCACTGTGAGCCCCCCTTGCTCCAGCCCTGTATATCACTCACATCTGTTGTCGCCAACAGATTGAGTGTGTGAGCACTGAAACAATAAGATATTTAATTCAAGAAATTCAAAGATTATTAGTTAAATCTTAAATGACAAATCTTTATTTGTTAATACTTATTACTTAATAATATTATTAATATATATTAGTAGCATTTAGCACTAGTTTTCGCGAATTCTAAGTACCTGCAGCGGTGTTGAGGCGGCAGACTTGGGTTGTCACCCTCAGCCCTCAGGAGCTCCTGGAGATCCACAATCTCCAAGTCAGGATAATCAGGGTCCATAGGAAGGTTCTCCTGGTCCTGGTTGGACTCACCAAAGGCGTTGAAGGCTGCCACGTAGTTGGTGCCATTGTCCGTAGTGGTGGCCTTCACCTTACCGTGGATGCTAAACTCATGATGAATCTCTGTGATTAGTTTCCCCAGTAACTGGTGAGTTTGCCTTTCCTAAAGACAATAATTTTATTGTTTTAGTCTGTAAATTAAATAATATTTACACCTCATATGTTCTTATGGTTATGAGACTAAGGTATAAAATGACAAAATTTAACTTTTTAATTTTCTTACCTTCACCTCCCTGACCGCCAAAGTTGCATGGCACCTTTTGAGGTTGACCCTGTCAATCCAGTGGACTGTCATTCCCAAGAAGGACCTATTGTGGGCGGTCCAACTGTCGGCTGTAGTGGCCACCCACTTCTGGTGGAAGAGGTTGTTTATCAGTCGAGTCTTCCCCTTTTGCATCAGCTTTTCAATATCCCTGCTCAAAGTCCTCCTTGAGGTGGGATGAAACTCGGGATTAATGAGGTAAAACATCTCCTTCGTGTAAGGATCATCAGCTAAATCCAGTGGCATCATTGAATGAATGAACCACCTAATGATGAAAAAGTAATTAAGTTAATAAATCAATATATTTTAAATTTTTAATAAAAATATTTTTAAAACGTGAAGACGCTAAGTCGCTCATATACCTATTTAAAAAAAATTGAGTTCAATTAAAATAACTAATATTATGTTTCTGAATTTTTTCACCTGGTGTAACCTTGTCTTGCTCTCTGCTGGCTGAACTTTGACCTGAAGCTCTCATCCAGAGACATCTGACGCTTGCGAGACTCACTCTCCCTTGAACTGGAGCGACCGCGCTTGCTAAGCCCTTCAATGGCTGCAGAGAGGTGAGGGAGAAGGTCATTGTGCATCTGGTATATAAAAATAATACAAACTTTAATTACAAATTTTTTAATTTTCTTTGATAACATTTGTATAAAGTATCAAGACTTTATACAAGAGTGTTTAAATCTTGATAACTAATTAACTAGCAACACCAGTTAGTTGTTGTGATCTTATCTAAATTATTTAATTAATAATTATTTAAACTTACATGCTTGTAATGCTGCTTGAGGTGGGACCTTGTCTGGGTGCTGTAGGAAAGCCCCTTCTTCCCTTTGCAGGCAGGATGTTTACACTTGGCAACACCAGTGTGAATCTTCCTAAGAGACACCCCATCAACTTTCTCATCAGTCCTCAAAAATTTTTCAAAGATGAAGAAACTGAAATAAATAGAAGTTTTTAATTTTTTTGAATTTGACTATTGTAATTTCATATTTAAATGTTCAATCATGAAAAAATTCAAAAAAAGTTAATTTACTAGATTTTATTTAAAGATTTAATTTGGTTACTTTATAGTCTTTACTCTTTACTATGCTCTTTAGTCTTTAGTCTTTAGTCTTTACTATAGCATGGAGGCGAGTTTCTTACCTCTCAAGAGTGAGCAAATAGCTTTTCAACTCTTTGACGGCATCCTCGTTGCCCTCTTGGCCTTGGTTTCCAGGATCCCTCGTCTCCTCACAATCAAGGGTTACAGTGACAGGATCAGTAAGAGATCTTTGGCTGTCCATGTCACAGCTCTCATTTAAAATGGGAGAGCTGCTCCTTAAGCTACTACTGGCAGCGGCTGAACTGTCTCCAGAAACACCTCTGGTCCTAGTCACAAACTTATCCATGTATTTAATTATTTTAATAATTTTATGTTTATACTTTATACAAATTATTTAATTAAATTTCAGTATCTGATAAATTAATAAATCTAATAAAGTATTATATATATATATATATATATATATATATATAATATATATATATATATATATATATATATATATATATATTAAAATAATATATATATATATTATTTTATTTATATTATATATATATATATATTTATATTATATATATATATATATATATATAATATATATATATATA
>JABUQX010017118.1:12500-15000 GCA_015478945.1 Trachelipus rathkii | reverse complement strand
CTTTAAGCAAATCAAACACACACACTTTAGTTTTACTCACATCCAATCTCAAAGACACTTTCCTAACTACTCACCAGATTCAAGTCGAGCTTTTTTCTTCGTGTCTGAGCCGAGGTCAGAATCAGAGCTCTCAGGGCGCTGAACTGAAATACATAAGTAATACAAAGGTTTTAAATACAAACCACAGTATATATAAGAACAGTATAATATGTTGTGGTAGGTCAGTTTTTTGTGGTTGTTGTCTCATAATTTTTATTTTGTTTTTTTAGGTACAGCATGAAAGAAGGAAAGATGAGATTTCGTGAGCAGAGCAAAAGATGGAACGTCAAGGAACACGGAGAGTACATGGGACATGCAGTGTTTTTTTTAGTGTGATTTTTTTAAAAAAAAAAAGTGAATTAAATTAAATTAAAATTCAATTTTGTTAATCATTTAATTAATTTAATTATATAAGTGGAAATAATTTGCTTTAATATCTTTTCAGTTAAAATTATTGATTTCGAGTACAGAAGTACAGAGAATTTACTTTATTTTTATTTGAATTAATTGAACTGGATTGATTGAATCAGATTATAATTAATAATTAATTATATATAAAGGGAACTATTCGATTAATGAGAAAGGGATATTTTGATGGAATATTTCGTATGAAGAATGGAATGGTGAAACGGATCTGAATTCGGATGTCCCAAGGGTTTATGTTGAATGTTTGGATTCCTTCTTTAGATTTCTGGTAAGAGTAATTATGGTTTGTTGTTTATTGGTGTCTATTATTTTTATTTATTTTTCTGGTAGTATACTACATGTAGTCGTTTTTTTTGTTTTCAGTATTGGTCTGATTTATTGGTATGGTGACAGGGTACTGAAGTTCTTAGGTTCAATTGGAAGCTGGACTTTCTTTGGAATACCTGAAATAACAAAAAACTGGTCAACACCATTGGCCAGGTAGCCACTAATTATTATTTTTGTTTGCATTTATTTTTCTTATTATAAATTTTAATTTAACTAATTGTGCATTTTTGCATTTTTTGAAATTTTAATGATTGATTTCGATTTGATAGTAATTTATTAATTTTATTTACGGATTAATTATG
Source organism: Trachelipus rathkii (assembly GCA_015478945.1). Lineage (NCBI taxonomy): Eukaryota > Metazoa > Arthropoda > Malacostraca > Isopoda > Trachelipodidae > Trachelipus > Trachelipus rathkii. The sequence goes on along the minus strand of JABUQX010017118.1, from coordinate 13,906 downwards.
ATATGAATTACTTATTTAATTACTTAGATTCATGTTAGGGATTTCTTTATTTATTACCTTATTATTTTTATTTTGTTATATGTCATGTTAGGATATGTTTCTTTTTTATCTCATTTCAGTTTTTTTTGGAGCTGATATTATTTTGGAGCTGGAATTTTTTGCTGTGACCAGTTTATGTGAGCCGAAATTTTTCCCTGTGGCTGTCTCCTGAAATTCTTGCAACCAACTTTTTATGTGAATGTATCCTTTTCTTTTGGATTTTTTTATTTATTGACAATGGAACAATTTAATTGAATTGGACCATCAAATTTGAACATAAAAAAGAAATTTGTAACTTATTTTGTAAATAAAACTAAAACATTTTGAAAAATTAAAAGAAAAACATTGTGAAAAAGCGAAAGAAAAAACATTTTGAAAAATTAAAAGAAAAAACATTTTGAAAATTAAAAGGAAAACATTTTTTGAAAAATAAGAACATTAAAGAAAAACATTAGGGAAAAATAAATTAAACTAACACTTAACTAACGAGTGCTGTGCCTTACAAATTTGGTAAAACTAATTGAAGTGACAAAACCGATTTCCTTGAAAGAACATTTACTATTTTGGAAAATCATTGAAATAATAATTAATAATTTCATTTGTAATAATTTTAACGAATATTATATATTTATATGTCTGTAGATTCTAGAAGGGTATTTTGGTTAATACTGTATATGGTTTAAGGTAGAGGGTATAGCGTAGTAAGTGGTAGTGTTAACATATAGAGAGAGGTGTTGGGTGAGAGGTATTAGGATACCGTTTAATTTAGGTTGGTATTTTATTACGTGGGATACTGATTTTAAAATATAATTCGAGGGTTTTTGTGTGATATTATTTCTTTAAATTCTTTAATAAATTTAAGGTGTATGGTTTTTTTATTTATATCCCCTGATCCATCCTGGAAGGCAGCCTCACTACCTAATTTTTCTTTCAACTTGTAGCTCCGGCTTTTATTTTTTATAGTAAAATCCGCTACAACACCATATCACTAACACCTGCCATAGATTCCCTATTAATCCTATTATACGCCTGTTGCAAATCCATAAATCCTAAATACAATTTTTCTTCTCCCTCCCTCTTTATCCCAATCATTTGTTTCAATGTACAGATTTGATCCACACATCCTCTACCACTTCTAACGCACTTATTCTTCCCCAAAATTAGTATTCACATCTTGATCGCAGCTCTTTCGACCAAATATCAACATATATCTCCTACACACATCAACAACTAATACCTATATAATACTTACAGTTACATTTTCCACCCTTATATAAGGTACTAATATTGACCTCCTCCAGTCCCTCGGAATTATTAGCCCCCCCCTAAAGTTTTTTTTATACTAAATGTCCCACTGATGACAGCTA
>JABUQX010017118.1:0-10000 GCA_015478945.1 Trachelipus rathkii | reverse complement strand
TTCAATTTTGATTTAATTTTTTAAATATGGTAATAGTGGAGCAGAGGGGTGTCACCTCGGATTTTTATAAAAATCAAGTTGAGGTGACCAGGGCAGCTTTTTTTGTGGGAGTGAATTGGTCCACATAAAAATATAATTTTTTTTTTTTCTTTATTCAATTATTTTCGCGGTAGTACTACAAGTTTTATTGTTTTATTTAGATTGTCTTTAATTCTAGAGAGTTTTTATATTTTTAAAAAATATAATATATTATGGTAGAAAATATCCTTAAATAGAATCTCACCTTTGAAATGCAAGTTTTTTTTAACTTTGTTATCAAATGAAAAGTTATGACAGATTTTTAATTATTTTTTCAGCGTATAACGTGAGTATGGTTAGCTTTAAATGGCAAAGTGAATATTTCAGTTCAAACAAGTAATAGTGCTAAATCACTGGCTAACTGCCCGATTCACCCTTCATAAAAATTGATGATGGGGTGAATCAGGCCACCATTGTTATTATTATTTTATGTATTATTATTGACATTTTTATTTTGTATAGCTAATTTTAATATAATAAACAGTTACTTATATTAAGTAAAAATTAAAATAAAAAATGAAATTTATATGAAAAATATGAATTCCAAAAGGTGTCAAAATTTATCCTACGAGAGGGGTGAATTGGGCCACCACATTTTTATTCTTATTTTATGTAACATCATTGACCTTTTTTATTACTTTATTCTAATTATTTAAAAAGTAACAATTATATATTAAGTAAAAATTAAAATATAAAATTGAATATATACATAAAAGAGGAATTTAAAAGATGGCCCGATTCACTCCTTAATGGTGGCCCGATTCACCCCTCCAAGGTGAGGCTAAATGAGCTTTATTTAAACTTTAAACTTTAATAAAGCTATTATTATTAGAATTACATTATTATTTTTTTTTGTGGCTTAGTATATGACCTACTATAGGGCCTTGATTTTCAGAAGAAAAAAAATTCCAAAAAGTGTATTAGGTGAAAGTCGGGAGACAAAGTTATGCCTAAAGTGGTCCACATCACCCCACCAAACCCTATTGCTAATTTTAATATAATAAACAGTTACTTATATTAAGTAAAAATTAAAATAAAAATTTAAATTTAGCTAGCGTCGGGCGGGGTGACCGGGCCCGCCTCTTTAGGAGGGGTGATGGTACACTTAAATAAAATAAAAAAAAAATAAAAAAAAAAAAAAAATTTTTCGCTTCATTTTATAGCACGCGGTGAGTACTACAAGTTTTATTTAGATCATATTTAATTCTAGAAAGTTTTTATATTTTTAAAAAAATGTTAGAAATTAGGGTACAAAATTTCCTTCAATAGAACTTCACTTTTGAAAAATGTGAGTTTTTTTTACTTCGTTATAAAATGAAAAATTGTGGATCGATTTTAATTATTTTTTCAGTGGATACACTCGAGTATGTTAGCTTTTAAACTGGTCAAAGTAAAATTTTTGATTCAAGCAGTATTAGTGGCAAAAAAAACGGGGCCTAACTTTGGTCCGATTAACCCCGCCGTAAAAATTGATGGAGGGGTGGCTCGGACCACCATTGTTTTTTTCGTATTTTACGTATTATTATTGACATTTTTATTACGTATAATTAATTTAAATGTAATAAAAGTTACTTATATTAAGTGAAAAATTTTTTAAAAATGAATTTTAATAAAAAAATAAACTTTATAAAAAAGTGTCAAAATTTTTGGGCGGAGAGGGGTGAATCGGACCACCTTATTTATATTCGTATTTTAATTTATCATTATGACATTTTTATTACTTATTACGAATTTTAATATGATAAATAATTATTATATTAAGTAAAAATTAAATAATAAAATTGTCACGTGGTCTTGAAAAGAGATGGTTAACCGAGTCCAACCTCATGGTGGTCCGCTTCACCCTCCACGGTCAGGCTTGACTCGGACATTATTCAAACATTTGTTTTTTTGTGTTAAAATAAAACTTTTATTATTAGAATTACATTATTATTTTTTTGTGTGCTTATGCCCGACTATAGGGCCGTGATTTACAAAAAAAAAAATTTCCAAAAAGTGCATTAGGGGAGAGTCGGGAGACCAAGTTATACCTAAAGTGGTCCACGTCACCCCGCCCGACGCTATATGAAAAATATAAATTCTAATGAGTATCAAAATTCATCCAATGAATGGGGTGAATTGGGACACCACATTTTTTATTCTTATTTTATATATCATTATTATATATTATATTATATATTTATATATCATTATTATATATATCATTTATTACTTATTACTAATTTTAATATAATAAACAATTACTATATTAAGTAAAAATTAAAATATAAAATTAAATTTATACATAAAAGAGGAATTCAAACAGATGGCCCAATTGACCCCACAATGGTGGCCCAATTCACCCTTTCAAGGTAAGTCTAAATGAGCTTTATAAAACTATTAATTAGCTATTAAATTATTAATTAATTAATTATTAATAAAACTATTATTATAATTAGCTACATTATTATTTATTTGTGAGCTTATGACCTACTATAGCCTACTATAGGGCCTTGATTTTCAGAAAAAAAAAAAATCCAAACAGTGTATTAGGGAAAAGTGGGGAGACGAAGTTATACCTTAAATGGACCATGTCACCCAACTTGACATTATATTCTAAAAAAAATAATGAAGAATAGTGAAAATGAAAATTGACAGTCTCTTTAGAAAAAAAAGTTATAGCCTCTCAAAGTTGTTAAAAATCCCATAGGATTTTCTTATATATATATATATAAAAAAAAATTTTTTTAGGATATACTCTAAAAAATAATAATGAAGCTTAAAAAAAATGAAAATGATTCAAGTCTTTAGGAAAAAAAGTAACAGCCTCTCACATTTTGTATCATATAATCATATTTATAATTTACTTTTAAAATATTAATGTATATGATATATTTTATTTTTAAAGAGAGTCTGAATGACAAAACTCAAGTGACTTAAGGGATGAAAACATGAAATAATAAAAATATTTGAAATTAAAATTATAACAAGATTGTAAATGAAGGAGGATTAAATATTTAAATTAAAATTAAATATTGGCTTTGGAATATCAACTTTGATTCACTAATCACTAGTCCCCACTCCCAGACCCCAGTCACTACTGAGTTCTGACTACTGTGCTTTGACTACTGTCAAGCTCATTAATCACTGGGCTCATCCAAGCCAACATTTAAAATTTTGATATGACTAAAGAAGTCTTATATCTTGTCGTATGAAGTATCGTGTTGAGATGACAGTGTGAAGGAAGCAGGGCAGTAAACAGGACTCTTAAGCTTAGCTGCCTTAGCATGATAATCTCTCTCAGTTGGCAAATTTTAAGAATTTCCTGGTTCTAGATTATGAGCAATAAATACTAGTTTTGCAATGTCTACACAACAAAAGTTATATTCATGTGAGGGCCTTTGCTACCTTTTATTTCCTTAAAAAGAACAGTCACACGACTTTTTGCATGTGGCATTTCTAAATTCTGATTAAATAATTTATGATGAAAATTTTACTGAAAGCTGAAACAGAGTAAGAAAACAGTTAATGAAGCCACAAACAAAATATTATGAATATCAAAATTCAGAATTTAAAATAAAAATATGGAAAACCCATAAAAATTTTGAACACAAAGTCAGGGGCTTCCACCTTGTAGGAAATTAGAACCAAAAATGTCCAAATTAGAGCATATTTGCTAAAATTTATAAGATAATTGTTCAAACATGTAAATTCCACAAAATTGAAAAAAAAAACGAAAAAAATGAAAAAAACCGTTTTTTTCCAGGAAAAAACGAGCTTGTTTTTCCTTTCCCAACCTAGACCTCTTATGGCCTACTATAGGGCCTTGATTTTCAGAAAAAAAAAAAATCCAAACAGTGTATTAGGGAAAAGTGGGGAGACGAAGTTATACCTTAAATGGACCATGTCACCCAACTTGACATTATATTCTAAAAAAAATAATGAAGAATAGTGAAAATGAAAATCGACAGTCTCTTTAGAAAAAAAAGTTATAGCCTCTCAAAGTTGTTAAAAATCCCATAGGATTTCTTATAAAAAAAAAAAAAAAAATTTTAGGATATACTCTAAAAAATAATAATGAAGCTTAAAAAATGAAAATGATTCAAGTCTTTAGGAAAAAAAGTAACAGCCTCTCAAAGTTTAAAATTTTCCCATAGGCTTTCTTATAAAAAAAAATTAGTGGGCCTCGTGCTCGTTTTAGGGCCATCCTAGTTCTGGTTATGATAAGATATGTTTAAGTAAACATAGATTTTCTCTGTGTATACCATACCTAACAAAACATATCATAACCTGAACTAAAGGGCATGAATTAAAAAAAAAAGTTTTCGTTTTTTTTTGAAAAAAAAAACACGTTTCTTTTTAAAACAAAAGACCAATGGCCAAAATTTTTGGGTTTTTTTTTGTTTTTTTTAAATACTTATTTTTCATACTATATCAAGTCTTTTTAGGGTAATTAGCATTAAAATACAGTAAATCATTTTGTGAGAAAGAGCTAAACAAAATATAAAGTAGAGTTAGTAATTAATAAAGTTTTATTAGTGCTCTAGGGCATATAATTATTTACATTTCACATGATCTGATTATTATTATTATTATTATTATTTATTATTATTATTATTTATTATTATTATTATTATTATTATTATTATTATATTATTATTATTATTATTATATATATATATATATATATATACTTTATATAATATATATATATATATATATATATATATATATTATATTATATATATATATATATATATATATATATATATATATATATATATATATATGTAAGGGAGGTAATTCCAGGATCACCAATATTTGTAGAATGGTCTAGAAATACGGATGACCCTTTATAATACGGAATGTTACTACCCTTAGATATAATTATAATTATATATATAATATATATATATAATATATATATATATTATATAATATATATAATATATATATATATATATCATATATATAATGATATATATATACACTCGGAAATTAGGATTATTACTGAACCCTAATCTAAAAAGGTTATTTTTTACCATGTTTTCTTAATTTTGTTTAAAAACTCTAAGAAGTGTAAAATTAACTATTGAAGGATTTTAAAAGTCATGGTATACAATTAATAGTTATTTACCCTTGAACACAATAAACCTTAAGAGAAGAGAGCAGATCGTGAGCAGCAAATCCTTAACTCTCGCTCCATACTCACCTCTCATACATCCAAAGATTCCGGAATCAGCTTTCGCAAAGAGTGTGAGCACACCATTGCATGGCGTTAATTTGTCGCTCTGGGACCTCGGCACATAAACATTCTAGATCATCAGACTCATCACCCCATTGACTATATCAGAAGAGTGCTGACGTCTCTTATCCTAAACGAATACTTCTCGTGACCTTTGCACACTAGAAACTATTTACAGATTTCGCTCTAAGGGGGGTTAATTAACACCGCAGGATTAGTTTTTATATTTAATCAATAATATCTAAACAAACTTGTGTCTTGGTACACCTACCAGCTTTACACCTAAAGATCATTTAAACCTATCATACAAATACAATTATTCCAAATTGTACAATGTGAACTCCACACCTAGAGTTTAGTAAATGAACACCCAGGTGAGTTAAGTAATATTTGTTATAGCGTCGCTGTATAACAATTGATGAGAGATATACATGTTCTCGAGACTTTAGGGAGTAAATGGAAAATCTATAATGTTATTCAAGTAACAAATATAATCATTATTAAAACTGTACAAAACAAGTCGCTTTAAGCGGTTTCAAGTAAGTAATTTCCAACGTAAATAATTGAAGTTTTTATAAAAGTTCAGCGCTTTTATTACAGTAATGTTTCTGCACTTAACGTTTTCTCCCACTGCTTTAATACAAATATATTTTTTAAATGACGACCACGAATGATGGGAGAGCCTAGGTATTTCGAGTTGGTAATTTGCTTGAGCGGATAAGTCAACGTTTATGGTTCAAGATTGTGGGATAACAAAATCCTCAACAATGAGGAATTCAGGTTAGAAAATGCTTTTCACAAAAGGAAATGCTTTTACTAATCAAAAAATCAGCTGGTGCGAGAGTGAGAAACTTCGTCCCAGCGAAAATAAATTTGGCCAATGAAAAGAGAGAGTATTTCCGCCAGGTGAGGAGAAAATAGTTGAAATTTCAATAGTAGATCTTACCAACAAAATGACCACAAATTAGAAAATTCTCGACCTCAACAAAAATATAAAATATTCTTCTCCACCAAAACTAGGATACCTCTGGGAAAACATAAAACAACGAGTGTGCTTTCAACACAGTTTTTCACAATTTATTATTTTTAAACTTAATGATAGATTATTACTCCATTTTACCTAAAATTTATCAACTTTAATTGATATAACCTTTTCATCTTGTCATTTAGCACATATATACTACATTACCCATGTTATCTGAGTAAGCGTACTGGGAGGTGTTTCTCTATTTGTAATAGAAGGAAACTTGGCCAGGATTGGACTGGAGTGGAGATCGATGTACACGCCGTTGAGCTAACAATGGAATTATCGAGATGAAATTTTATTTTTGATATTATGAGTCTTTATAGATAATCATTAAAAGTCCGTGTTTAAGCACTAATTTCATACTGAAATCTCTATAAGCTATAATATAAGTCATTTTAGTCAGCCATACGAGTCTCTCTGTAATAGAACTTAAATTTAATTCGGTTTGTATCACTTATTCCTGGAGGAATTTCCGTGTGTGTATAATTTATATACAGGATCGGCAAAAAAGGGTAAACAACAGAGAGCTATTAGGAGCTCAATAGGATGAGTAGGTCAATGGTGATCCAATATTTATAGACATATATGGTGTGAGGTATCACAATCATACTCTTTATTCATATTTATAAATGAAACATAGCTTAATCATTAATCATGAATATCAGGATAACATAAAATTATAAAGCATACATAATAAGATACTTATAAGAAGGCTTGGATAAATAGATTTAAAATATATTGAGTAATAACATAGTGCTAGTGTATAAAAATTTACATTGATCTCCATAAATGTGAAGCATAAATATTTTGGACATGAACGACTGAATGTGGTAATAAACGGCTCCAAATACTAATTAACAAAAATATAATCCACTACCAAAAACACCATTAACAAAAGCAAGAACACAAAAGAGAAAGAAAAGAAAGCGGGGACTATTCACACCCCCCTTCACTGCACCGCCTCCCACCTACAATCTAAACTCCCCACCTTGCGGATTTTTCTTAAGTGCTTTCCCAACCCAGTTGGCAATCATATATATCCTATTGTTTATATAAAACGGACTCCACGTTTAGAGTTCCGGAAATAGGAGAGGTTCGAAAGTAAGCAGTTCCTCTCAGGACGGAGGAAATATGCAAGTATCCACAGTATGGGTAACTAAAGAGAACCACTCAAAGTACTAGTTCATTCCTGGCCAATGAGATATGAGATTAGAGTAAAAATTTATACTACTCAAATCAAACAATTACGCACAGATGTTACATTCACCTTACGACGAGACAATTCTTTTCATAATATTATTTTTTTTCCACTTCACTTTCACTATAAAAACAAGCGTTTCACTCTTAAAGTTATACACTACAAAAAAAAAAAAAACCACACGACTTCTTAATCCCTCTCAAAAAGATAAAAAATAATATAGTCATTACGTTTTTTGGCACGGCGTGGTTATGTCGGTATACTATGAAAGACACCACAAGGTAGAGCAGTTGCTCAATATCCACACCACACGACCGAATCCTTGATAAACTTAAGCCGCTATTAGTTTCAGGTTCTTAATATGTACATACGATTAAATAATCGGATGACATCATGGGTAAGAAAAACTTTTTATTAAATTATATATTAGAGTTAAATAAAAAATAATCATTAGAAATTCATAAAAAAATAATTAAATATTATTTCATGGGAGGCATATGTATCAAAAAGTTAGGTTCTAGATGAATTACTAGACAATTTTATCCTGCAAGTAACATAAGTTACTAGATTTTTTCTCTCTCCTATTATGAAGATAAAGCTCTTATTTTCTTCGAACGAATGACTATATATATGCAGGCCATCATAAAAATAATAACCATTAGGTACGAAACTGTATTTTTCATATATTTTGAATATTTTGATTTAAGTTTAAATCCCAAGTCCCCCCATTCCCTCCGGGATTCCCCAAAAAAAAAAATCCAGAAGATAGGGAAGAAACAAGAGAGAAAAGAGATTGAGTAGAAGAGATTAGCCATTAAGACCGAGTTATAGCGGCATTATTATGTGAGTTAACTATAATTGTGATATGGAATGTACCCGTCAAAAATGTTTATCATTATTTATTTACTACTACAAGGAGACCAAGTTGAAACAATATAAATGTATCAGATCTCTGTATTTGAAATGGAAAACGATAAACGAGGGGTAAATCTATTGGGATCTTATTGTATATATAACCATGTGCTATTCTAACACCACATATAATATTAGATAAACATCTGTCCTGATTTATATCGGGTAGGACAGGCTCGATTATTTTTCTATGAGCATCAAGTTTACCCAAACACCTCATTTATATTCAGGGTAGAAATGCAGACGGGGATGACTAAGAAGTTTTACGTAAGTTTTGTAGTAAATTTTGTGATATATATGGGAAAAGAAGACAATTTCATTTGCGGAAATAGTAATAGAATGCGTTGGTGACAAGGTGGACAACAAAATATGATAATCCCGACTAATTTCTATTGCATTCCTTAGGTGCGCCTTGTTGGATGATCATTAACACTAAATCTTTTATACATATGTTTGGCCAACGAACTCTGCTCACTGTATCAAACTCATTCCTGCTCCACTGTCGATATAGCAGCCATAAAAAAGTTTGACTATTAGGTCTAATAGCGACAGGGAAAGTAACGAGTCAGTTCTTTTTGTATTTAATATTTCATAGTGATACAGTATAACGTAATTATTTGTTTGATTTGTACTGTGACTGGAATGGGGATTTTTTTCTATTTTGTTTTGAATGCCAAACTATTTTCCACTGTGGACTTATTTTCGATTTTTAACTTGGGAAATGAGGAAAATTTATTTTCTGAAGATGTGTTCCCTACATCTTGTACAGAAGAGAAATCAGTTGACCTGGATTCATTCAACCAGGTATAATTACTAGGAGGATATTGACTCTCATCAACACCACTTGATTCATTCTCATTCTTACTATGAACTTCGGAATTATTATCAATAAAGAAGCAATCACTGTCCCTACTACGAATTACTTCTTTCATACTACAAACATTAGATCGAGATACAAAACATACATAGAAAAAGGAACTGACTTATTCTATTACTAGTAAGTAATTCATTAATGTCTTACAAATGGACGGAATCAGTATAGCCAGTTTAAAACAAACTTGACTCTCATGACATAAATTAAAATATAGCTTCATTGTATCTCTTGACAACCACTTACACTTAATGGCATCCAAAAGACACAAACTTTCAGTCTTTACTACTCATTTAAGATCGGTTCACATTTATACTGCAGACATTAGTGAACTTGATAATCATTTAATAGTATGCGGTTATTTTAAGCTTTCCACCCTCTCCGATTAGATGTCGAATACAGTGTATTTCAACGGAGTCATTTGGTTCTCCTTCCACGAAGGTGGTGTAAAGAGGTGGTGCACATATAGCTTTTTCCTTCCACTGGAAATGTATTGTATACAACTAGTACCATGGTTGGAGTTTTACGGATTTCAGTGAACCAATACATGATGTTTCATAAATAAGATTTGCTCACTCTTGAGTTACCCAGCAACGCCAAACCATTTACATATTGCAAATTCGCCGACTCTGACCACAACTTATCTCACAACATGCTCTCTCCACCATAATTACTAGATCGTCCTCTCTT
>JABUQX010017117.1:30000-70370 GCA_015478945.1 Trachelipus rathkii | reverse complement strand
TATGCTATTGTTGCTTAATTCAAGTTATATTATTGTCTAGCTTTATTGATGTTGAACAACATTGTTATGATAGCATTTATCGTTGATAGAAGATTGTGATAGTTAGTTAGGTTATGATAAATTTTTGTACGTTTTGTTAAATATTACTTATGCCAAGTGTAAAATTAGCATTTAAAATGTTGGATAAATGGGAGCGCGAGGTTAGGGTGATTTTTGATACGTCATATCGCTACTGTTAAACTACTTACCTGTTAGATAAGTACCGAGACATTTTTCGTTAACTGCTAACAGTTACGTGGTTTTAGTGATAATATTTTTGTGAGGTTTTGTTAAATAGACTATCGTTCGAATGTGAAAATGTAACGTTGAGTATATTAGAGACTCGATTGATAGAAGAATAGGATATTGCTAAGTTTTGCTAAGTAGTGGTAATGTTATGGAACTTTATCGATACTTACCCATTCTGAACTTTGTCAGTGTTAGTAGTGTCATCATCTGATGGTTCATTTGTGCATACATTATGTTCTTAGTTCAGTTAATTTTATGTGGCTGTTGTTGATAAGTTTAAACTATGTTGCTCAGTTAGCAGATTCATTCGTGCGTAATGTTATAAGGTTTGCGTGTTGTACATTACCTTTTTAGCCACACGGTAATGTTTTGGTAGCATTTAGTAACCATAACTTTGTTATGCTAGCATTTATTCTTTGGTCGTGTCGTTATGATGAGACTGGCGATAATCTATGATTAAATTTTGTAGGTCTATGTTAAATTAATATAATTGATAACATAATCTATTGTTATTCGTTAAATCATCGGGACAGCAAAAGACAGATTTTTATTTCTTTCGTAGATGATTAAATTAAGTTACAGCAGCATATTATTGCCTTGTAAATAGCTTAATTACTTGTTATTAATACAGTTTTATCGTGTTGCCTTCGATAGCATGTTATTATGTTATTTTTGTATAGTTAGTATGACTGAGTTTCATATGTTACAAGCTGATTGGTATAGGTTGAAACTTTGAAGTATTACTTTTGCTGGTTTAGACGTACATAACAGAAAGCCTTCAAATTTACTGAAGCAATGTGAATAATAGAATCAGTATATATAGCTTTAGGATAAGAACATTGGGTGGTGATGAGTGGAAGCGGCGTCGGTGGGTAGTTTAGTTTACTAGCTTTAGTGCTCTTACTTTCTTTACTGCTTTAGATGTCATGTAAACTATTACACTTACCATGATGTTTTATTCAAATAACTTATTTTTATGCAATATTTTATACAAAGAACTTATTTTTTTTAATATTGTGCTATACAACATGAATACTACCCAAGAATACTGGACTTAACCCTAGAAACACTGTTATTGGTGTAACACACTCTGCGTGATTTTTGAATATCCGTACTTTTTGTATAAGACTCATTTACGGAAATCTCTCGCTTCAGGTAGCTAAGCATTTGAGAGGGAAAGTGTTTTGGTCACAGTGCTGCTAGTGTAGACTTTTTATTCTGGTTATAATAGTGGTGTTGGGTTGTTATACCCCAACCGTTTAACGTTAATATTATATATTATATATATATAATATTATAATTATATAATAATTATATATATATATATATTATATACTATATATAATATCATGTATATATATATTATATATATATATATATATATATATTTTATTATTATTCTAAACACTGATTGATCCCGCATTTGAGAATGCTGGTGGTGTCAATCGCAGATGTATTTTTACTACTCCTGCGACCGTTGCTATGGGAAGAGTAAAAATGGCAAGGAGAGGGTTGCCCCCAGCACTCAAGTGCCATTGCGAAAGAAATCTTCATCATTGACCAACTGCATTCGAAAACCTTCCACTTTGGCCAGAAAATCAATCTGTTATACAGCTCCTTATTTTACAATTCCAAACTTTATAATTTTAATTACATTATGTTAAAAAGAATTGCATCACAGATAACGTTATTTCCGCTTCTTCAACATTAAATACTTTAGGATACCGCATATATTTGTCTTATTCAATATCATTACAATTCCAAAAGAACTGAATTTCAAAAATTTTGTTGGCTCCTCCTCTTGTGCTTCGTTAAAATAATTTGATTTTTATTTGTTTATTAATTTGATTTTAATTTAAATTTTATTAATCGTACTTAAATTTTAAATTATTTTAAACTTACATGGATTTTGAAAATTTGTGTGTTGATAGCTATGAATGTAGTTCAATTTGTGTAACAAATGATTCAACATGTTCTTTACTTGGACCAATCTGACAAAACAAAAAAAACCTTCTAGAAACTCTCCTTTAATTAGTCCCGTTGAAGTTTTCATTCGTCTTCTTTATTCTTTATCCATAAGATCTTCTCTTTTCTTCTTTTTCCATTTTCCTGCTGTTTTTAACACGTCCTACAACTCCAACCGACAATCAGCAATAATATATATATACTAATTATTATATATAATATATATATATTATATAATATAGTAATTATAATATATATAGATATAGATATACTTATAATATATACTATATAGGTATTATATAATTATATAATTATATATATATATAGATTATATCATATATATATATATCGTATATGACTATATAGTATATATGATTATAGATTTTTATAGTTTCGCACACAAAAAAATATTCCTATATATATATATAGTATAACATATATAATATATATATATATATATAGAATATAGATATATAGATATACTATAAAATATACTGATATATATATATTATATATATATACTATAATATTTATATTATATATGATACTATTAATATATACATATATATAACTACTTACTATATATATATATATATATAGTATATATTAATATTAATATATATATACTATATATATATATATATATATATATATATATATATTATATATATATATATATATATATATTATAATATATGATATATTATATATATATGGGTTGAAAGTCTAGAACGCTATGCGCACAACGAAAGTATAAGTAATGAAACTAAAGTATTTTGTTTGAGAACACATTTAATTTTTTACCTTTTTTTGCTAAAGTAAAAAAAAAATAAAAAAAGAAGAATTAATATTTCGGAAAAATGAGCTTCACTGATTAGTATTATAGTATATATATATAATATATATTATATATATATATAATATATATATATTATATATATATATATATATATATATATATAGTATTACATATATATATATATAATTAATATATATATATATTAATATATATATATACTATATAATATATAATATATATGGTTTCTTATATTTGGTTTAAAACCACAACTATCATCGATCCATATCTCAAAAACCGTACAATAGCTGACAGGGAAAAGGAATACATTGTTGGAGTCCTGGCAAAATTTTATTGCGGAAACTGTGAAAAGAAAAAAAAAAAAATTCATATCTCAAAAACTACATAGCTACAGCGAAAAAGGAATACATTTTTTGAATCCTTGTTAAAAATTTTAGTTTAGGAAAATGTAAAAAAAAAAGAATAATAAGATTAAAAAAATAATATTGGCTATTTTTTTTTTAGAGCAGGGGACAATTATATATATACTATATATATATATATCATTTATTTTGTAGAAGGTATTACACGGCGATGCGTAGGGGGCTCGAGCCGACGGGAAACACAGGGGGTGAGTTTTTCATACCACGTAGGGGAGGGGTGGAGGAACCCCGCGACACCCAAATACCAAAGACGCGGGGGTTCCGGAGACCCTCCCCGAAGGGAGGGAATTAGTCCTCCTACCCCGTAGTTCCCGGGAAGGCCGAGAGGACCGACTCCTGCCATCGGTGCGGTGTACCCTTGGGTATTCTTTAGTAAAAAAAAAAGCAAAAATTTAATAGAAAGTGTAAATTTATTTTAACGAGTAACCAATAAAAGTCTCTAAATAGGCTCTCTAATCAGATTACTATAATTATTAACAATAATATTTTTTATTTTTTTATTTTTTTTACATTTTCCTATCTAAAATGGTACCAGGATTCCAAAAAATGTATTCTTTTTCGCTGTAGCGATTGTATTGAGTTTTTAGATATATATTTTTTAAAAAAAATTTTTTATTTTTTCTTTATTTTTACATTTTCCGCACTAAAATTGGACCCAGCATTCCAGCAATGTATCCTTTTCCCGCTAGCTATTGTAGTTTTGAGAATGAGAGTTGTGGCTTTTAAATATTGATTCACCATAAGATATTTGAAAGGCATTATATTTCAATAAAGAAAAGTAAACTATTTAGGAAACTTTTTGTGCTACCATCAGAACCATGCTAAGACCAAATCCTTATACAATCATCAATGAAACACAGCAATTTAGCGATAATTAATTGCAGGTAAATTTAAATCAAAAGTTGCTTGAAACCAGCGAAACCACTCAAAAAGAAAATATGGTTTCGATAAGAATCGTGTTATTTTAAAGGAAAATGGGAACAACAATTTGAATGAATAAAAAAACTTGTTCTTACATTAACAAAGTAAGTGACGATTTTTTTGACCCTTAAACCAAAAATGAAATAGAAAAGTCTAAGTAGCATCGAAATAAAATTAAAATTTTTATATTTAAACTAATATTTTAATTATGCTTTACAAACTTTAGTTACACAAGTCAAATTCTAAAACGGAAATTAAATTGCCATAGCCTAATTTTTCTACGCTTAGTGTGAAGTGAAAAAAATAATTATACATCAATTCCTTTTTATTTTTTTCCATATATTTTAAAATTTTTTCCAAAATGATTCGTATACTTTTCAAAATGATTAGTATCGTTTCGTAGTGCGACACACGTTCATAGACAGTTACCGGTATAATATATATATATATATACTAGTTATATATATATAATATATATATATATTATATATAATATATATATTATATATTATATATATACTTATATAGTATATATAATATTCTAATATATAATATATACATATATATCTATTACAATGTGTTATTTGTTTTTCACTCAAGGTATTATAATAATACACTCAATAATAATAATAATAATAATAATTAATTAATAATAATAAATAATAATAATAATAATTAATAATAATAATAATAATAATAATATAAATAATAATAATCAATAATAAATAATTTAATTGAATTAATAAATTACACATAAGTAACCTAAAAAAATTTTTTTTTAGAGAACATAAAATAATTCAAAATCTCGGTAATCTAATTGGTCTTTATTTGGACGAAGATGTAGATGATGACCTTGAATTGGAAGTAATGTACGACAGTGACCTTTGATGTCGTCTATTACATTACCAACCATTTCAAATCTAGTGAATGAAACGAGGAAGAATAAATGCACCTAGCTCTCGGAAGGCGAATAAGGGACGTGCACATCAACTTCTCACACAAAAATGCCAATTTTATCACTATGCCCTAACACAAACAGTTCTGAAATCAATCAGTCAATTCTTCTGCCCCTGAGTATTCATCAAACTCTTGGCAAGCTACTATATAGCATTATATACCCTACTATATATATATATATATATATAGTACATTATTATAATATTACTAACTATAATATATTAATAATAGTCATATAAACTATAAAGTGTATATATATATCATATATATATTTATATATATATATATATAATATACATATATATATATCATATATATATATATATAGCTAATATAAAATATATACTACTATTATATATATATGTATATATACGTATATTATATATATACTAATATAATATATATATATATATTATTTATTTTATATATATATATATATATAATATTATATATACTATAGTGATTATATATAGTATATATAATATATATATACTATAGTATAAATATACCAAATATATATATATTATATCATATATACATATATTAAAATATATATATATATATATATAGTATAATATATACTACTTAATAATGTATATATAGTTATAATATATAGTATATATATATATATAATGAATATACTATATATAAATATAATATACTATATATATATATATAATATATATCAGTGGCGTAAATAGTCTAGCTCGTAAATAATTGTATATGAAATATTTTCAAAAAATCATTGTTTTTTTAAATTAAAAAAAATAATGGTCATATTTGTCCTGTAGCAACTCAGGTCGTATTGCTCCAAAATGACTGAAACTTTCCAGATGGATAAACATACCGTAGGCAAGAACAAATTGTTTATACAAAATCAAAAAATTCAAAGGAATATATTTTTATAAATTTTTATACAATATTTTATTTGTTTTATTAAACATTTTGAACTTTCGTGGTTTAGTAATTTCTCTTTTAACTTTTTTAAACTCCCGAGCACGCACACACCACCCCAAATATCGTATTAACATTATTATGTTAAAAATATGCTTGAAATTACAATATAGGTATTCGTAATTTAAATTGATTTTGAAAAATTTATTATTTTTTGAGTTTTGGAAATGGGGTTTGTTACACACCCGACCGTGTTTGTGTGACAAAAAAAAAACATGCAACCTTGTTCTAGGGTTAAGTCAATAAATCAATAGATCATGGATGGGTGGGAGGGAAAGGGATGGTTAGTTTGCTTCACTGCTTTAGATCTTTGCTGCTTTACTCCTTTAGGGTTATAACACTTTACTACGATATTTAATTCAAAAAACTTTTTTTATTTAATATTTATATAACGTACTGATTTTTTTATATTGTGCTTTAGAAAATGATACCCAAAATATGATTTGAGTTAATAGATCAATAGATCATGGAGGGGTGGGAGGGAAGGGGTGGGGGAAGGGGGAGGGGAGGGAGGGGTGGGTAGTTTTGCTAGGTGCTCTGCTTTGGTCCTTTACTGCTTTACTGCTTTACTGCTTTAGGGTCATAAAACTATTACACTTTACTATGATATTTTATTCAAAGAGTTTATTTTTATGTAATAATTATATAAAGAATTTTTTTTCCATTGTACTATACAAAATGATACCCAAAATATGATTTGAATCAATAAATCAATAGATTAATAGGTCAATAGATGATAGATCGGTGGGAGGGGTAGGTAGTTGGATTGATTTACTGATTTACTGCTTTACTGTTTTAGGATCAATAAACTATTACACATTACTCTGATATTTTATTCAAAGAACTTATTATTTTGTTATGTTTATCAAAAATGATTCCTAGAATATGTAGAATAAGTAGACCAATAGATCAATAGTTCAATATATCAATAAATCAATAGATCAATAGATCATGGAAGGTTGGGAGGGGATGGGTGGGTGATTTGCTCTACTGATTTATTGATTTACTGCTTTAGGGTCTATAAACTTTTATATTTTACTATGATATTTTATTCAAAGAGCTTATCTTTCTGTTATGTTTATCAAAATGATTACCCAAAATATGACTTGAATCAATAGATAATTAGATCATTAGATTTATAGATCATCGTAGGGTGGAAGGGGACGGGTGGGTAGTTTGTTTTACTGATTTACTGATCTACTGCTTTAGGTCAATAAAGTTTTATAATTAAACTATTTTGATATTTTATCAAAGAACTTAATTTTATGCTAAGTTTATCAAGATGATACCCAAAATATGACTAAAATCAATAGATCATTAGATCACGAAATGGTGGGAAGTGAGGGGTTGGTGCTTGCTTTACTGGTTTACGTGATTTTACTGTTTTAGGTCTGTAACTATATTCAACATTTTACTATGATATTTTATTCGAAGGATTTATTTTAAGCTATTTTATCAAAAATAAGTATCCAAAATATGACTTGAATCAATAGATCAAATAGAACAATATGAATCAATAGATCAAATAGATCAATAGATCAAAAGTCAAAAACGATCATGGTTTAGGATGGAATGGAGGGGTGGGTGGTTTGCTTAACTGATTTAATACTTTAGGGGTCAATAAAACTTTTACATCTTTACATGATACGTTTTATTCAAAGAACTTTATTTTAGTTTATGTTATCAAATTAATGATTAAACCAAAATAGGATTCTTTGACATCAACCATCAGACTCAACATACCCATCACATATGTACCAACTAGACCAATACCTTAAATCATTGGCCTCAAGAGGTGGAAGGGCAGGCAGCACAGTGCGGTGGCATTATGCTTTACTGATTACTTATATTACTGCTTTGGGGTTTGTAAAAACGCAAGTTTTTTAAGTTTATAAACATAAAAGAATAATTTTTTTATTAAAAACAAAATTTTTAAAAACAAATAAAAAACAAAAATATAAATAAAGTTTTAAAAAAATATATATTTTCTTAATAAAAATAATTAATATACTTTTTATAAGAATTTTGGAAAAATAAATAATTTAAATAAATAAAATTAAAGATAAAATAAAATTTTTTTAAAACAAAATAATTCTTTTTACAAATAAAAATAAAATATAAATAAAAATTAATTCTAGATATTCAAAATATAAAAAATTACGTTTCCCTTCTGATAATTTAAAACTCTTAAGAGTATCAACTGTAAAATGAAAACATTGTAAAGGTAAAAATAAAGAATACACACCAAATACCTACTTATATTTCAACTTTGGAAAAGAAACTGATATAGTTGACATTTATAAAAGAAATACCAAGCTTTTTGAACAATTATTAAATGTCAGCAGTTTCAATCTCTTTAGAAAATGGATCTATCCTTCTGGGATTTGCAATACGAAATTGCGACCCTGGTACATGTTAGAAAACGAATCATTTCAATGTGACAGTTAAACGCTCGTATTGGGTAAGATAGACAAATGTATTAAATAAAGATTGGGTAGAGATTAGAGAGATCGAGAGAGAGAGAGGCGAGGAGCGACCCGAAGAGAAGACTGACAGAGAGAGAGGAGAGACTGAGAGAGAGACTGGAGAGAGAGAGTTAGTGGATTCCATTTATATTATTATATGATTATATTATAATATATACATATATATTATTATATATATATCATATATATATTATATATACACACACACTCACTCACTACCTACGTATATACTATATATATTATATACTATATAATATATATACTTACATATATAGTATTACTAATATAATATATAAATATATTATATATTATACATAATATATATAAAATATATTATATTGTGATTAATCATTTTAAATTATAAATCAACTTATTAATCATTATTAATAGCTGACATCCATTCACTTGTTTTAGTAGAGTGGTAGAAAGTTTTTTTTTCGGTTAATAACCCCGTTTTCGACCCGTGTTCGTTTCTCGCCATTCTTCAGTATGGGGGAACATTTACCATTTCTTGATTCCTCATGAATTAATCTATTTCTTTTCATTCTCCATCTTCTTTTATGCACTCCGTGCATTTCTCCTCAACCACACACTCTGTGCTTTTCACGCGCGACCCGCCTCTTGGGGGTTCCCAAACACCCTTTAGGAATTTGAAACCCTCAAATTCGAGATCTACGACATTATAAACATATAATAAGGGCACAATATATGACCCCATTATGTTTTTGTAGCCAAATTTCAACTCTGGCTCCGACTCTGACTCCGGCTCTTGCTCAGTGCTCCGATACAAGAGACTCTTCTCATTCCTTCTTCTTCATCTTTCCTCATTCTTCATTCCTCTGTCTTCTTCTGTCACGCACTCTGTGTATTTCTTCTTTTTTTCTGGGACCCCACCCGAGTAGTCCCAAACACCCCTTAGGAACTTAAAACCCTCATATTCGAGTTGTACGGCCTTATAAACATATACATTATGAAAAATATTGTTTCATTAAACCGATGTTTACTAACACGGCACCGCACCGGTTTCTGCACCGGTGCTGGCTATGGCTCATTTGCTCCGACACATGGGAATTCTTACTCTTTCAAACTTTCTCCATCATCTCATTCTCTTATGCGCTTCGTACATTTTTTTCCATTTTTTCAGTTGGGGACACCATTCAGGAACTTAAAACCCTCAAATTCAAAATCTACGGTCTTATAAACATGTAAATTGAAACCAATTTTGTATTATTAAGCAAATATTTACTAATTCAGAACCACCCCGTCGCCAGCACGGGTGCCGGCTCCAACTCCGACTTCGGCTCCAACTCCGACTTCGGCTTCTTCTCCGACACCTATTTATCCTTCCTCTTCTATGCACTCTCCAAATTTCATCCTTCTACGCCATTTCCAAGTTTTGGGGCTCAGCCCATTCTCACATGGGGCGTATTGGAGCGAAACCTTATCTACGACGAGGTTACATCACCACCAGATGGGGCGCCAAGCTTGGGGGAGGTGCCGTGTCTCAAACTCCACCCGTTTCTAGGTGCGGTGCTGTGGTATGCGGTGCAGATGCGCGTGCGGTGCGGTTGAGGATACGAGTCCACTCTCCCACTCCAGATGTGGGGCCATGACGCGATGATGAATAATTAAATTTAACATTCTATTTATTTATTTATTTATTATTTATTTTTTTATTTATATTATTTTATTTATTTATTTATTTATTTAATTATTTATTTATTATCTATATATTTTTATTTATATTGATTTTTTTATTATCTATTTATTTATTTACTTATTATTTATTATTTTTTATTATTTTTTTATTTATTATTTATTCTTTATTATTTATTATTTATTTATTTAATTATCTATTTATTTATTTTTTATTTTCTTTCTATGTTTTCATTCCATTGAAAATATAATTTGAAGGGTTGGGTTACAAAAGACTGATTAATTAACTTCTTTTGCAAGGCTCAAAAGACAAAACCGAACTCGATTGGCCTTTTTCCCGTATATATATAATATATATATATATTATAGCTACCGTAACTATATATCATTATATATATATGATACAAGTATACTATATATATTATTTTTTCTATATATATATATACATTACTATATATAATATATAATATATATATATACGCAGAAATTTTAGCCACGAAGTTGTACCATAACTACTAAAGCGTAGCAAGATTTTTGGCGTTTCTAACGACTATAGTATAAATATATACGATTACTATCCTATTAGTATATAACTACTATACCTACTAGTCGATATATATACTATATATATATACTATTATACATTACTTATTATAGTATATTAGTGAATACAATAGAGTTTTTACTTATTTGAGCTCTCCATCATATCTCTCAAAATCTACGGATATTGTACAAAGAAAAACTACATAACATACTTGGAACTCAAGCGAATCGAAATTTGGTTGATAAAAAACTTACCTTTAATATATGCCGATTCTTTTAACTGATAGGACTGAACAAAACTCTTTAAATAGGTTAGAGTTAAGTCTTGGATTACAGCGCTACGGGTTCGCATTCTCATCTTAGGTTAGGTTTTAGAGTCATCAACTTACAACAACCTTTATTTAAACCAACTTATAAAGACGAATTCTTGGGAAATGCACCAATAATTTTTTCTACCAAATTCCTATCGCTATTACCATCTATAAACCACACCTCCTACTCCTTTTTCCATTATACATTAACTACCACGGTTAACTTAACTTAACATTTGAAGCCATTTTTTTTGCATTAGAATAAAAATAAAATGCTGCACAAAACCCTATTCAAACTCATATTTATTTTGATGAAAATGCGAAGGCGTGCGAAGATCAAATTCTTACATATTAAAACTGATCACCGAGGACTCACTTTAATTCGAAATACTTCTTTGACGGCCGTAAAGTATATCGTATCACTTTATAAAACGTATCACTTAACATTTTTTTTTATAACTTACTTTTTTAATTTAAAAAAACGTTTTTCTTAATAAAAAGTTTACCACAATTCCAAATATGTTATGTGTTTCGTGGTACACAACGTACTTTTTACCATATCATGCGAGGGCTTTTGTAAGTTTCACCCTATATATATATATATACTATATTATAATATATATACTATATATATATATGATATGATAGTATATAATATATATATTATAATATATATATATCATTTATTATAAATATATATATATAGTATATATATATATAATAATATATATATATTCTTTTAATATCGCTTTGAGATAACGCGAGTATATTGACTCGAAAGCTCGCGTTTTATTTAAATTATTTATTTTCAAATTATTTATTGTTAAGGTTTTTATTCTTTAGGCGAAAAATATTATATTTTTAATTCTTTAGTAAGATAGCGGTCTTAATTAGGCTTTCAATTTTAGTAATTTTGTAGGTACAGTATTGATTTGCACTTTTTTTTTTTGAAGAAATTTTTTTCCTCGCATTATTAAAGGAGGCAATTGCTTTGATTGCAATTTTTTTGATACTATATATATAGTTAAATATACTATATATACTTTAAGTTAATATATACGTATTATATATAGCTATATAGTATATATATAACTATATATATATATATACTATATATATGTATATATATATAATATATATAGTATATAAAAATATTATTATATATATTATATATATATATATATATATATTATAATATATATATATACTATATACTATATTATATATACTATATATATATATAAATATATATATAAAGTATATAATATATATATATACCTATATATATATATATATATCAATATATATATATATAGTTATGAATATACATATATATTACTATATATATTAATTACTATATAACTATATATATACCGGAAAATATATGAGAAATCCCAAAAACTTCGCGATAGGATCATATACGCGGTTATATATATGACTAAATTAACTCTTTTCTATTTATAAATATATTCATAAAACTCATCCAATAACTCTTCATCGGTTAATCCCCGCCAGACTCGGATCTTACTATATATAATATATATATAATACTATATTCTAGTACATTACAAATGATACTATTTATATAATATATATAGTATATATATAATCAATATACTATAATATATATATATATTACATGTTATTATAGTATATATATATATTATATAGTATAGCTATTTTATATATATAATGATATCAAATACTTAATATGAATATATTATTATATATATATTATAGATATATATACTATTATAATTATATATATATATATATACTTATATAGTATATGTAATCAAATATATATATATATATATATATATAATATATATAATATAATATATATATATATATATATATATAACCTATCCCATTACTACTATATAATATATTAACTAGATATATTAGATTATCTTAATATATATATAACCTGCTTATACATCCATATGTATACGTATATATATACGTTAAGATCGTGCAGCATTCGAATAAGTGTTCCCTTGAGTTTAAATATTAGGGGAGTATATGTTGTAATGAAAAGGAACGGGATGAATACAGAGTGTAGTAAGAAAAGTTTGTGCACACTGCGTAGAAAGGTGTCTGTTGGCAGATAAATCGTTGCTGATGTAAAGGGACTAAATCTTGAGAGTGCGCTAGGGCCTACATGAGGGTATGTTTACCTGTGTTAATGCTGATATAGTAGTGGGGACTATGGTCTAGAATAAGAGTGTTAGATTTAAAGTACAATGATGCTTGAGGGGACAATCTTAGGGGCATGTTAGGTGTGAGAAATTATTAAAATGAGGATTTAACGTATTGAGAGAATCTGGTGTGTACGAAGAAAGGATGTGCGAAGGATGAATGATGGCTTAGGTAGTTAAGCGGATGTATATACGCTCTGGAGCCGTCGCGGATATTCGACCTAAGCTCGGCGATCGAATCTGGCAAGAGACAACAGATATGGATCTGAATCTAGTAATAGTCGAATGCCTGAGAGCTATGACAAGCACACAATGTGGTGTGTTGCAGAGTCTTATATGATCAATAGGAGCTTACATCAAAGCTATCGCACACCTAACTTAAATATTCGACGTTGCATGGACGCCGCTAACCCCCTATCGATAAAGGGCGAATGGTTGTGACCCACCTGGGACAAGATATGAACCCCAATTGACGAGATGCCTAGTGATTGTCCGTTCGCGTCTTCGTGAAGCTCCAGGGTTGAATTTTTCTGACGGCAGACTTTCTCAAAAAAGTATTAAAAGAGGCAAAAAGGAAATTCTAAGGCTTTATAATCTCTTCTAACTACTGTTCTGTTGTCGTGCATGTTACGCAACTTAACCCCCAACTCTTGGGGAGAGATGATGATGTGATGATGATGATGATGGATATGATGATGATGATGCTGATGATGAATTAAATATATATATATATAATATCTATATTACTATATATATATATATTATATTTATATAAAATAATATATAATATATCTACATATATATATATATATATATATATAATATATACTATATAGGTGAAGGTATAGCACAGGACTCCATATATTTACATGATGATTATGATATTCGCCACTGCCATCATGATATGATGATGATGATATATATATATATATATATATATATAATATATATTATATATATAATATATATTATATATATATATATATATATATATATATATATAATATATATAATATATATAATAATATATAATATTAATATATATATGTATAAGAATAAATCTCTGTTCCTCTGTATTAACACTATGGTAATTATAAAATGTATCTATTGGAGACTACTTGGCACTCTATGACGATATTTATTCGTAGGCATACTAGCCCGAAGCGCTAACGTGTTGTTGGAAAATTTGAGGCAATCTAATAAGGAAAAGATTAGATCTATGAGTAAATAGTAGACAGTCTCCTATTTCAGTAATATTATAAATAATTGATTGCCTCCGTTATCAAAGAAATAAAGAGTTCGATGGAAAGATTTACATTCCAACTTAGCTTTCTTGCCAATGATATACATGAAGCGCGATGACTCATAGTCCAACGTCAGGACTCTTCATGGGTTTTCTTTCTCTAGACTCATTTCTCTACTACTCTATATATGGAGCTTTCCATACTGACCGTCCAGACTCTATAATCATCGTCCTTCTCATATCTACTATCTGCTACTGTCCGTACACTCTGCTCGTCACTCTTTATAGTAAACTTTAGGGTATTATATTAGATAATATACAGCGTAATTCTACCTCTAATTATGTATTACTCATATACTCATAGACAGCACATAACATATATTATCATAATAATATATATATATATATATATATATATATAATATGTATATATATAATTATTATCACTATATATAGTAAATCAAATGTCCCAGATGGTTTTGAGATTTATAGAATACGAATAGATTGTTGCGAATAAATTTCCCAAAAGTAACCAGTATACATGTTTATTATTTTTGGGGTATATCACTAACGAATACCCACGGTAGTCCGCCCCGATATCAGGAGTCGGGGTCTCTCGCCTCTAGGGACTACGGTGCGGACTAATTCCCCCCTCCGATGAGGGTCTCCGGAACCCCCGCTTAGGTCTTGGGTTCGCGGGGTCCTCCGACCATCCCCTCCGGGCGTAGGAAAACGTCCCCCCTCGTTCCCCAATCAGGCTTCGAGCCCCCTAAAAGGCGTAAATACTTCCTCTCTCTCGTCCTCTCTATATATATATAGAATTATTATTTAATACTATATAACAATAATAAGTACTATATATATATACATATACTATATATACTACACTACAAATAACTAATATATAAAAATATATATATAAAAAATAATATATTATATACTATACTATACTATAAACAATTCAACTTTTACTAGTTTTCAATTTTTGTAAAGCTTAAAAAAAAATTTCAACCTTGATTCCTATCAGTTGGCCAAAATTTTGGAGACTTTTTTAAATTAACATTAACTCGAATTACCATGTTAAATAAAGTTATATTTCGTCCTTGTTTTAGTTAACTCACATCGAATATCACAGTGTATACATGTTTTTTTTTCTACGATTAATTAGATATATTGTAGAAGGCCAATAACAGTACTTACTCACCTATTTAGTTATTTTGATTATAGACAAAATTGATATTATTAGTCATTTATACACGCACTTTTATAGACATGTCGATATAAATTATTTGTAACTAAAAACTAATATTAGTTTTAGCATTAGTTTATTATTAAACTGGCCCATGTGCTAGTTTCATAGTACAGTAATATATGTCCCCAAATAAATTGCCAGGCATTTTTAAACACTATGCGAACCCATACCAACTGCTATGCTACTAGTATTTGATTCGAACATATTCAAGGTCTTTTCTTTAGGTAATATCATTATCATTATTATATACATCATCAATTACTCTATCAGTGCCGCTCATATTTATATTATAGCCTAGTATATATCATATATTTACATATTATACTGAAAGATTTAGTATATATATATATAGTACTATATAATATTAATATATCCTATATTAATATATATAAATCATATAATATATATATCACTATATATATCATATCACATATACTTAACATACGCAGTGTGACGTCAGAGATACGTCAGTTACGCAAACTCCCATTCAGAGTATGACGTCACGCATTTCAGCTATACGTACATACGAACGAAGCTCCGTTTAAAACTACATAAAGGCCGAGTTCGATAAGTATATTATGTTAATTAAAATAGTTTTAAATTTAGGCCTGATAAAAATCTTACCTTATTATTGATAGAGTAGATATTTGTCCAAGCTTAAGATAGGCTAGGTTTTAAGGTACCAAGACAGACTTAATTTTATATTCTGACTTTAGCGAGTCTAGATGTTATTTTTATTCTATCTATTCTGCTTAATTCTAGCCCACTTCTAATTTTATCTCCTTTGCCTGTTTTAAGTTTTGGAACAAAACACTCTTTAGATGGTAGATAATATCGTGGCCTAAAGCTTTGAACTTTAACTACGTTATCACTTACCCTAATAAAGCCTTTAGCAAAACAAGGAACTCTCCAAAAAAAATTTCCTTGGAAATAATTTGATTAAAGCACTTTATATTATAAAACTAGTTGTGAAATTATTGATTTTAGACTTTTTAGTTATTAAGTTAGAGAGTAATTTAAACTGATTAGACTAACCCTCTTTTTTGGAAAGAATAAGCACAAAATGTTCTATTTACACATTTAGCAAAATTCTGAAAAGATATATTTTCCAATAACACACACACCTACACAACAAACTATATTATATATATACTATTAATATTATATATTATAATATATATTATACTATATTAATTATAATAATATATATATATTATTAGAATTATATATATATATATAATACTATCATATATATATATATATATATTATATATCAATATTATATTTAAGAAACTTAATATATATATTATATATATTATATATAATATTAATTAATAGATATATATATAATATATTATAGTAAAACACATCTGTATATATTTAATAATTATAATAAGATTTAACGGGAGAAAATATATACTATAATAATTTTCTA
The DNA here is from genome assembly GCA_015478945.1 of Trachelipus rathkii. Classification (NCBI taxonomy): domain Eukaryota; kingdom Metazoa; phylum Arthropoda; class Malacostraca; order Isopoda; family Trachelipodidae; genus Trachelipus; species Trachelipus rathkii. Next base: position 52,919 of record JABUQX010017117.1, on the reverse strand, counting down.
TATTATATAAATAATATTTAATATTATATAATATATATTAAATTAATAATATATATATTATAATTACATATATATAAATAGCATATTTATCTATTATATGAAATGATACGTTATTTTTGAACTCTAATATATATATAGATATAATTATTTATGTCAGAATAATATATTTATATGACAAATAATAGATATCATATTTCATTTATGAAAAAAAATAGGCGCCACCCCTTAAGTACTATAATATATAAATCAAATTTTCTATCATATATATAAATATATATGTATATACATTTCCTATTTTCTAGACATAGGGTGACGTATATAATATTTACTATATTTTTTTTGACTGTTAATATAATATTTTTTATGTTATATAATAACTCATATAATTCTAATAGTTAGATATTACTCCTCACGCCTATATAAGCTACTCACTTACTAATAATAAAATAATTATATCTATATTCATTTTTCTCGTATTTTATTACAATAAACATGTGTTTTTTTACTTTCGCTAGAGGATGCTTTGGTTATAGTCCATTTTAACTTATATATTTTTTATAACTTCTTTTCAGGTCTGATCCCCTCCCTTAATTCCCAAGAACTGGGAAGTTCCTTTTTGAAGGTGCCTTTATCAGTAGAACTAGCCTGAGAAACAGACGAAACCCCATCTGACCAAGTTTGAAAAGAAGAAAGCCCCTTACTCTCCGATCCCTTCTATACTCTTAAAGTGAAAACTCGTCGCAGTCAGTAAAACCCACCCTACGGTTTCATCTCCTCAATTTAAGGTTCATACTCTCATCCCTGGGCAACGGCCCCGAAACATAGCCCTCCTAAACCCCGTCATTCGTTCCTTTAAATGTATTGCAGTTTCTTCTCGCCTCATGCCAACCCTCACATTCCCCTTCTCTATCTATAAGGAGTCTTATTCTCTTACTGACTCAATCCACCTCCCTATTTCTATACATGGTTCCCCGCAAACCAGGAGTCGCTATTTCACAGCACATTCTCAGCCTCCCCCCCCACACTTATACACCGCTTATTAACCAACGTACTATTCACTTCCGACTCCCCACTTACCCACCATTATGGACCAATTATCCCCTCTCTAATTGCTGTACTACTCGTTGGGAGTTCTCTCATTCACCCCCAATTCGCTTTTTTTCTTTACACACAGCCAACAACAAACTACTTCTCCGTAATGCCTTTCAATTCCTCACTTTTATCAATTCCTTCTCACACTTCTAAGCACGCCTCCGCGTGAGATTGATTTTTCTTCTCTCGATGACTCTATTTTACCTTTCCCTAATATGATCCCTCATGACTAGCCTCGTTTTGATTCCCAGTCACCCTCGTAGTTTCCTTTTTTTCAACATTTAACACTATTTACATTAACACATGTAACAATACCTCATGCAAACCCTAGTGCCACCCAAGACTTAGCCCTTTACAATCACCCTAAGGCATTTATATCCGCACACCCCACCCCTTTCCTACCAATCTTCAACCTTTACCTTTACCTCCCCCCTACGTTGCATCTTTCTTAATTCTCCCTTTCATTCCAAGCATCATTTCCCACAATATTTAAACTCAGAACACTTGTCTATGCCATCTTATGCTCAAGAACTCTAAGCATTTACTTCACACAGCGCGATTCTATCCTCACTAACCTTATCCATTTAACACTTTACTTCCTTTTATCTATATTACTCTTCATAAACCCTTATTTAATTACTACAAGGGCTGCCAAACCATCTACATGACAAATCCACCTCAAACTTTCTTCATATTTCGTACCAACAACCCCAGATATCATTTATTACTCAATAAAAACTTATAGGCCTACCGATTGAATTCTCGGAATATAAGGGGAACTACCCAATCGCCCCCTCCCCCCCTCAATTCAAGGCTCAATGATATAACATCTTATGTACAATAACTAACTTAATATTTTTTAATATAAATATTTTTGATAAAATTCTACTTTAATACATTCTATAGTATTTTAATATAACGAGTTTGAGTATTCTTTCACAATGCATAATAAAAGTAGAATACTGAACCTTTATATGTTATAGCATACACTTATATCTAACTGCCAGAATATTCACTATGTTGTATTTAAACATATTATATACTTAGTTACTTAAGATATTATTTTATTTTTCTTATCTTATAATTTAGTCAATCTCGCTTATTCTTGTTATTCCTTCATTCCAGTAAGAACAACATCATCCTTCGTCATAGTCCATTCATCATTCTCTGTTTTGCAAGAATGACTACCTCCTTTTTACTGATATATGAATCCAAATAGTACAATTACCTTTTTATTAACGATATAATATTCCCTATATTCATAGCGTTACAGGCGACTGTATTTCAGCACACCTGATGTTACTTTTTTTAACTTAAATGCTATTTTGTGATACACAAATTCCAATACTTAAGGTAGTGGCTTATGTACCTTAATAGTTATTAGCCAACAACTTATCTATTAAGATAGAACTCTCAAGAAAGCATATTAAAGGCATTTCAAGGTCGACGATGGTTTAGTTATTCCTCGAATTAAAAAAGTACGACGGCCTTTCAGTTTGGTGCTAGTACATACCTTATAATATATACATCGGCCACTCATATTATGTTATATATATATTACACAAAATAAGTATATAACTAATATTAAAAATATACATAACTATTGCTTTAAATTATTTAAATTATCTACTTTCTAATTATTGCTTTTCATTAATATCTCTATAATCTATACAAAATTTCGCTTTCCTTACTAAACTATATAGATAGATAACTATATCAGTACCATAACTTTAAATAAATATATTATTAACCACACAAGTAATTGGCACTAGCTATTCACTATATATCAATATATTATAACACCATATAGGTAAATTCAAACTAGATTAGTCTACGTCTTTATTGCGGGAATTAAAATCTGATTTCAAAATGTGTAGTAAATCTGATTAAATGTTCATCCAAGTTTCTGCTATACACACACTCACAAATATCCAAATATAAAATTCTTATTTTCAGTTCCAAAACCATAAACGGGTGAGAAGGTAGAATCCTTCATCTCTATCGCTCCGTACACCGATTAAGCTATTAATTTCAAACAAAAAAATTCCCAGAACTGCACGAATATATTAAACCCATAGATACGAATGGCACTAATAATATCAAAAAATAACTTATCTATTAGGTAGATACGCTACTAAGAAAAACAAGGTCCGCTAATACCGTCACAAAAATCCAATATATACACTATATAATAATATACTAAATCGCTTACTTATACTACGCTTCTGATACTAATTAATATATAATTACTATAATGAGTATTATATTATATTACTATTTTACTTAATATTAAATATTATAGTACAGGAGATGGTACGTGTAGTATATCTTAATTATATATATAATTATATACAGATTAATTCAAATTATAATAATACAATTATAATAAACTATAACTCAAATAATTCATACTAATCCTCTTATATTACCTTATCTATACATTATATAAATATATAAATATCTATATATATAATTATGTTATATTATTTATATATATATTTGCTACTACTAAGTAATAATTCTATATAAACATATAATATTCACACTAAATATATTTCATGATATAACTTACGACTTCTGAACATATGACTTATAGTACGGTAGTATTAAACCCCTAGAAATCCAAAATAAATCAATTATTTTAAATATAATACACTTTCTCCTATACATTCTACACACATCTATTCCTCAGATTGTTATTTCTGAGGGTGCGTACTTCTTCCACACACGGATAAGAAACTTCCGTTTTTGGGTAAGATAACGTGCCAGAAACATTTGATGCGAAGTCGAACAAGAATAAGCCCCCTTATATTACCGCTCCAGGCCTATATGGATATAACCCTCCTCCCATAAAGATGAGAAACTCCTTCACAGCCCAGGTAGACCAAAAAAGTACCAGCCTAAGGTTATCAACGAGACTATTAGAAGATGACCCGTCAGCTGTTCGTACTCTATCTAATTCCCCTGTGAGTCGTTGTAGTCTCTTCTCGGCATATTAACCAACCATTGAACTCCCTCACAGAAAGCGACATTGTCATCTCCGAAACCCCATAGTTATGCCAAGTTTTCATATCGCCAGTCTACCAAAAAGCGTTCAAGATATAACCTCATCTTTACATTGCTAGTTCTTTATACTGAACATTTGCTATTCCACTCTTATCTTCGGAAGTCTCCTCAGGTCCTGATCGACTCACCTCCAACATTTACCACATAATAATAACAAAGTTTAACATATCCGGACTGTTCATCCACTCATTTTACCACATGAAACCATTTACCATCTCAAAGGCTTAAGACTTCTCCATTAATTACTTTCATTTGACGCTTCTTATTCCTCACCACCACACAAAACTCTTCATATCTTCTCCCCATTTATCAATTAGCTTACTCACATACCTAACACGCCTCTTAGATTGTCCTTGAAAGAAACAAAAACCTTGATATCTTTAGTTTTTATACCCATCTATTACCTAAAACCTAGTTTCTAAAATACAGTCATATAAACAATTTTAACACAGTATATCAAGGGATTAAATGTGCTTTTTTGACTTCATTGAAAGAACTTTCCAATGTTGGTCTAAGAGAGTATCATAAAAATTAGTGTGTATAAATTCACACTAATGTATATAATAATAAGTATCGATAAAATAACTCATAATAAATATAATCAATATATACTAAAATATATATTCTAAGTTCTAACTCTACGTAAATCGCACCAAAATTCAACTTCTAACAGATTAAGTCTATAAATACCTATATGCTATTATATTATCAAGTTCATAAACCAAAGTTTATAAATGTTATTTCGTAATCTCAGATCAGATAAATTATATAAAGCTGTCAGCTTTAAATAATATTCGAATCTGATATAATATTATATAGTAATATAAATAGTGGATATTATAAATATTCTAAGAGTGGAAGGTAGTTTTAAAATATATGGCTGGGTAAATCAGGATACCCCAACAAACCCTTTAGTACTGCTACTTCGATTTTTAATTTCATGGAAAGATCTCTTAAAATCATTTCAAAGTAAACTTAATACTGACGTCTTTGGAGAACAAATAAAGAAGAAAATCAATTATTGACACGATTCTTTGTATGGAAAATTTTAAGCTATAAATAAGAAACCAATAAGGATATTCATATTAAACTATAAAATTCTATAAACCTAAATAATTAAACAAAACAATTAGGCTCATTATAATGCTCTTGCGCTTGCCTGCCTATCTGCTCCATAACTTGCCTACCTAAGGTATACGCAGTCTCTTCCCTGACATATAAAAATAATAATCCTATATTCGATCAAAAATGATATATAAATACCGGGAACAGTTCTGACGGACCTCGCTCTATCCGGTTTTTTCAGCTTGATTCCAATTTTTTATATCTCACATTACTAATTATCGTGTGCGGATAATATTTTCTAGTGATTCAGTGATTTTGATTTAGAACAGGAATTCTTATGAATGAAAGAATTTTGTTCTCTTTATTTTCATCTATTAGTTTAATCTTACACAAATTCATAAATATTACTCAAATAATTTAATAAATAAATTACAAATTAGTTATAAAATATTTCATCAAATAATATACAATTAACAGTATTTAACATTTGAATAAAATGAAATAAAATATTATTAATAAACTATAAAATAGATTAAATAAATAGAAGAATTACAAGAAAATAAATAAATATACATACATATTACAATAATAACTATAATTTTAACTTCTCATAAAATAATAGAGATTTTTATCTAAAATTAATTAAGATTAACGAAAAATTAAATAAAAAAAAATATAATTAGATATTTAATAATATAAATATATATCATATACATGCTTATTTTAATATTAATTATAATTATTACATAATTTAGTCTTTTTTCACAGTCATCTATAAACCTAGTAATTCAAACACAAAGCCAACAGCCAATAATATCAATTAATTTAGTTACCCTAATTTATATTTATATACTAAATTACTTAAATATATATAAATAATTATTTATCCTCTCAATTATATATATACAATATTATTTTTATCGATATAGATAATTATATAATAAAAATTTAATATAATATAGATGTTTATTACAAATCAAACAACATTAAATATAAAACGATAAATACAAACTATAAATAATAAAACTAATCAACAGAGCCATTAAACGTTACAGTAGTGTCGTATCCAGAGAGTCTCTTTTTTCGGCTGGGCCAGACAAAAATCGTTTTCTAGTACTCATATAAGTATAAATATATCGTTACTTATAACAACTTATAGTCATACTATAACAAATACAACTTCATGAACACGATACTATAATACAGTATGATATACAAATATTTATAATAAGTACTGTTATACATAATATAAATGATATTATTACATAATAATTTACCAAGGTTTTTTTCTAAAAACCATAAGAGTACATAATAATAACTAATATATAATATTATATCTTATTAGACTTATAATGTATATAAATCGTGATATTACTAGATACTTATAGATGCTTTAAGTTCTCACCAGATATCTTCAGAATGAAGGGCACGTGGCACCCCTTCTCATCGCCTCTACATATCGCTCCTGAGAATCCGATTTGTAGTCGATGATCACGTTTATAATTCTGCTTATACTGCCATATAATTAATTTACTATAACTGCTTATGATATAATCATATTTTATTTATATAGGTAGATGCCATTTATAACTAATTATTATATATTTGCCCAAATCTATTATTATTAAAAAAATATTACAACAGTGAATAAAATATTCACATATATAATAATTAATTAACTAATCAATAAAATATTACTATATAACTATATTTAACTTTTATTATCAGTATTAATATCATACATAATATTTATTTTTTGATAAATACTATAATATTTATTAATATTAATAATAATTTACCGAGAATAATTAATATTTTTTATTTTTTCATACTCATATATATAAGTGCATAGACTATAACATTTTAACCATAACTTATTGCTATATTACCATTTCTACGTGTGGTTTTACGCCTATAGTTATATATATATATATATAACTATACAACATAACTAATAATTATTATAATAACACTAACTATAATCATATCATGCCAGCATTTAACCATTTTAACAAAAACACTCTAGCCTAACTGCCACTGACACACACAACCACACCTCAATCAAATACACTATAACCATAATATATTAATATATATATATATATATATATATATAATCATATACATATAAATCGAATAATTATAGTATTATTAATATATTAAATATATAATATATTATATTATATATATATAATATATTAATTAATTATATATATATATATATATATATATGTTTAATATAATTAATTAATGTATATAATATATATTAATAGTATTAATATATAATAAATGTAATATTCATTATCGAACACGATTTTACATTGTAGACTCTCATCATTACTCAAATGATTTGAATTGAACCATAAAAAATCAAAAAACTAAAAAAAAAAAATCATTTAAAAAAATATTTCAAAAATAAAAAAATCCCATAAATTAAAGCTGTACTTCCATGGAATTTATCTGTATTTATAATAAGGATCAAAAGCACAAAGAGCACCAACCTATAATTTTCTTATGAAAACTTTGATATGAATAATATTATGCTAATTAGTTTTTAAAAGTAAGGAAAAACTTAAGAAAAAAAAAATTTAAGACCTCACAATGTTCGGATAAAATTATGGACGTTTACTAAATTAATAACTATGTAACATGAAATAAAGATTATAATACTTGATTTAAATTTACCAATGCTACTCTATTCGATAAATTTATTTTTATTAGGTTTTTATACGCCGCTGGTTACTATTTTTCCATAATAATTTCCTACCCGGCTCAGCGAGTTTGAGAGAGGTTCTTGGAAAACGTTAAGTCCCCCCAGGTGTAGTGAGTTATAAACTTTTGTTAAGTTTTTTATGACCATTTGCATTTTTTTAGGATTCGTCCTTTACTCGAACTTTTTCTATTTGACAATTTAAGTTTGTATGGCATTATAATTCCGTGTTTTTGAAACGAATATTATCGTTGTAAGGAATTTTTGCTGAGAGTTTGTGAGTATAAATGAAGGTTTCTCTCTCTCTCATTTTTTTTCTTTTGTTCTAGCCTCAGTCTCTCTCTCACTTCCCTCTCTCTCTTCTTACCTCTCTCTTAATAATATATTTATATTCAAATTAAAATATCATATTAAAATAGAGGTTCCCTAGGAACAAATAAATTTTTCCAAGTTCGATAAAGAAATATTTTTATTATTTTTGGAAAAATTCCTAAGAATAATAATGCCCCAAGTTATCGTGAGCTAACCTCGCCGAAAATGGGCGAAAATCTTACTCCTATTCTATTAATCTATTTATTTAATAAAAGTCTTAATATGATAATTGTAAATAATTCAAGGTCCATAGTATTTAATGATTATTAGTGCAATTGAAGTATGACGCTTTGATGTTTTTTGTTTAAGTTGTAGTGAAAGGGTTATCAATGTAGGCGTTAAAACAAGAGTAGTGATAGAAAAATTTGTACTGAGGTATATTCATCGTAATTACTGATTTAGTATCTGTTACTGACACTTTGTTATCTTCTTTGTCCTCATCTAAGCAAATACAGAGTATTTCCGTTTATTTGTTTGTTGTTCTTTTCAGATACTTTCAATCTTTAGTTATCTAGATGTAATAAAAAAGACTTGAATTTATAAGACACAATAGTCCCTTCAGTCTTATGGGCGTGTGTAATCTACAAAGATCGTTCTAGTCAAGATGATAATAATTATATTCATTTTGATAAGTTATATAGCACACACCGTACTTAGAAATATATACTGAACTTACGTCAAAATCGCTAAGGATGAATCCGCCTCGAACTCCTCACAATCTAACTAACCAACCAAGCGATGTTTCCCTCTTGTTTCCATTTCGCAGGTGACAGGAGAAGGGCCTTTGATACCCATATGGTTTGTATTCTAATGAACGTGGAGTCCATCGCATCTCGTGCGCTTCTCCATTCGTTTTTTATTGAATCAAAAAAGTGTTTTTTTTTTTTTGTTGTTGGTTTTTTAAAGTTCCCTCACGGGCGATTGTATTAGACAAGATACGATTTGAGAATATAGAAGTATACAAATTGAGCTAAAAGGATATTTTAAGGTAAGTAGAATGATGCGATAAAATATAGAAACTATTAAATATTGAAAAATAGTGGGACCAAAAAAAAGTGAAAGAGAACTATTGATGAAAGAAATCCGAATGATTGAAAATTACTAGCTCCGGTTCGGAGATTGTCATAACGCCGCAAAAATATCACGACGACTCTTGACGGAGAATAAAAGATCCAAAGATTTTGCTGGTAGTACATAATGAATTTAAATTTATTCTTTGCCTCCTTTAAGGCAAGCTCGTTCGACTCGACTTTCCACACAGGATCAACCCCTCTATTTTACCCCGCCACAGACAGACCAAAAGAAAAAAAATCAAAACAAAAAAGTCGACGACTAGCTTTCTGCATCTGTCGTCTTCGACAATACCCCTTTAGGTCGGACAAGAATCGTGTCTGATATGAAAAATATTGAATATGAGCGAAGACCGTCTCGTTTGGTGCTAATTTGAAATCCCTAAAAACTCAAATATATATAAATTAGTAATAGGAATTGAAATAAATAATATTATTTTATTAATATCATTTTGTTATTAAGGTTTGCTAGTAATTTAAAATTATAGACTTTAAAATTTCGCGTTCTATAGATTTGCTATTTAATGATATTATTATATATTATATTATATAATAACCCTTGATATATAGTATATATACCATATATATACTTTATTATATTTATATAAATATATAAATAATAACTTATATATACTTATAAATTTTTAGTATATTTATATATATATATATATATATATATATATATATATATATATTAATATATATATATATATATAATATATATGATAGTAGATTAATATTTTACCACAATAATAATAATCTAATTATATTACTACATGAAAATGAATACATATAGATTAAAATAATAATAACATGTTATATTATTATATTATGAAATACTAGTAACTATTATCATCCTACGATACCATACTAAATTTTGAATACAACCCAAAATAATAATAGCAAACCACCTAGATAGGGAAAAAAATGTATTTAACGTTATAAATAATATATATATATATAATTATTATATAATATATATATATATAGATATATATAATATAGTATATACTATATATATATATATACTATATATTTATATAATATTCCTTAACTTCTCTCAGGTGTCCCCATGTCTCTACCTTCATTACCCATGATTGGATGTATCCTGAGTTCAATGAACGTCAGAAAGGACAGCGACCCGGATGGCATTCCTCTCGCGTGTTCTTGAAGAGTTAGTGTGCTTTCTTCACCTTGATCTGTTCCCTCTTCCTCTCTTTATCCTCAGTTCTCTAAGGAAGGCACGCTTATTTTTTTCATCCAATCCCGATAAAGGTAGCTTGCTCTATCCTTTTAACTATCGTTCCTATAGCTCCTGATTGTTTCTGTCTAAAAATCTCTGAAAATCTCCTTTAACTCTCACATTTCCTGGATCATCTGAATTCGTTCGGCTTCTTTCGCTATCTATCCAGTATGTTTTTGCGACGTCTCAAGCGTCAACTGGGTAGACATCCTTTCCTTTACTGTCACGGATCTATGGTTCCTTCTGCCCCATAGGGGACTATGGCTATCCTGGAATGACACCAGAGAATATCTAAGGCTTTCGACTGGGATAACTTTATGCATGCAGTCGAACATAACTCTCGAAGCTACCTTCCTCTTGAATGTTTCTTTCCCCTATCTCTCTGCTGTTAACTCGTGATCTAGTTTACTTACAAAGATCGTTCCATTTCGCTCTTAGCGTTTGGATAGGACGCGGACCTCTACCTCCTTTCTTGAATTAATTGGTGGGTGTTGTTCCTCAAGTTAAGTTCTCCTCGCTTAACTGTCAACTTATTCTGACTTTATCAATATCAATTTTGATCTTCCCTTAGCGTAACACTTTCTTAGACCTTCTTGTGATTCACCCCAATGCTAATGACTCAAACTACGCCATTCTTCAGCTCAATATTACAAAATAAATAGACACCCCATCATTTCTGTTCTATCTAGAAGTTTAATCTCGTCTGTCAGCTTCAGATGAATCTGGTCGACAATTGCCTACCTCCTTCTTCGAGTTGGACCTGGGGGAGGTAACAGCAATCTTGTCGAAGTTCAACTCTAAAAAAATTCAACTTCTTCACATCTTCCATTCTAAAACACCTCCAAACCTTCCTATTCCCTTCGACGGGTCTAACGTCTCACCTGTAACAATAAGCATTCTTGAATGATTCTTAAAGATAGCGACATTATCTTGAAGGAGACGCCCATATCACTTTCGGTTCTAAAGGTTGGCCTCAAAAAGCTAAACAATTGCTGTTCAATTTTAAATATTATATAATCTTGCTGCCTTCAGTTACATCCATTATTAAGGTCTTATCAGCCCCTGAAATATAGAAAGGTCACTGTTCCACATTATGATAGGTTCCAGGTGCCACCCTTCTTGGATTAGGGAGATTTGAGACTAAGAGCTATAAGAAGACTTATAAACTGCTTCCCTACTTTCTGAATTCCCCTTGACCCTCCACTTTCGTCTGCGACATAACATTGGAGCACTGCTCGATGGAACTAACCTCTCTTATTACTCTACCACTGCGTCATCCTCGTAGCAGAAGAGATGCCTTGTTCTCACTATGAATATGTGATGATATTTTATTGGAGACTCAAGGTCTCGTTCTTTATGGTGCCTTTCCCTTCATCCCTTCAGCTTCACATCTGTTTTGTGCGAACTCCCTGACCTTCATCCTTTCTGTAACTTCAATCTTTCCTCATCCTTTAAGGCCAACGTCTAGTTGCCCACCTTAAAGAATTTTGCAAGTTTAGGAAACGGTTTGTGAGTTTTTATATGGATGTTTTAACTATTTTACTTATCCGTTTTGTTTTTTTTTTATTGTTATTTATTTTATATTTTCGGCCCGCCCTAGATAAAGAAGACCTCTGCCCGTGAGTTAGTCGCACATTATATAATATAATACTGTATAATATAATATATATATAATATATATTTATATATTATATAGTTAATATATATATTTTTCTATTTTTGTATAATTAATTTTATAATATATATATTTTATAGTATATATATAAACATGTATACTTATATATTCATAGTTCCCCCCCTCGTGTAATCTTTCACTTTGTAAATTGATATATGATATATTTTTAGATCTTTCTATAGCGGGTACCATAGACAGTTATATCCTTCTTCCTCTAGAATTTACAATATATTAATATTAATATAGTAATTATATATAATATTAATATAATATATTAATAATATATTATATTATATATGTTAATATATTATATTATATATAATATATAAATAATTAAGATTATTACATTAATTAATATATGAATATAAATATATATATATATATGATTATATTATTATATTAATTATTAAGTATTTATATATTATTATTAATATATATAATAATATATATATGATTAATGATATTATTATATATATAATATATATAAGTATATACTACAACTTTTATAATGACCATTTTATTAAAGAAAGAATGTTCTTTTGCTTGCAGTCCTGTATAATTTACTCGTATATATATATTAAATATAATTAATTAATTTTTATAAGTATTCACATATTTTGTAAAAGTCTGAGATTTTAGCTTAGTCAACAGTTAATAATTTAATTTTAATAAGAATATAACTGGTATTAGAGTATAAATAGTGGCCCACCCCCCAACACTCTAATTGTTATATTTAAATAATGTCTATTAATTCTAAAATATATATATCTATATCTATATTAATTATTATATATATAATATATATTAATATAATATTAGTATATTATATGTTATATAGTAATAATATAATATATAACCACTATAATTTTTATTTTATTTTCTTATTTACATGATTTTATAATATTCTATCTTAATAATATTGCTATTATCATCATCACTCACTTATAATAATATATTATATAATTATTACTTATATATTATATTTTATATATTATAATATTCAATATAAATTATACTTAATTTTTATTATATATTATAGACTCTTAAATTTTATTTGTATGTCTTATTTATACATATTATATATATATTAACAATAATATAATATATTATATAGACTTTACTCACTAGATACTTACTATCATATTTTGACAACCTCCTTATACTTTATTACCCTTTAAGAAGCCCCAATAAATATTTTTCATAGTAGGTTGATAGCTTATAGCCTATGTACTCACCTTTAATTCGCACCCAAAGCGTATATCTTGTACGATACATCTCAAGATGAGTTCCTAATTATTAATTAATAAAATTAGTGGAATTAATAGATATTAAAAATTAAGATATAAGTTCCATGAACATAAAAAGAAGAAATTGAATCCATTTTTTGAAACATTAAATTAATTTAATTATATTAGTTAATCATCAAATAATAATTATATGTGGTATGTGTGCTGTGTGATTAATTTTATCTCTATTGTTGCATCGATAGTTATTCAAGTCGTGCTCGAGTGATAGTGCGAGTGGAGTATTTTAGTTATAATAAAATGAAAATGTTATATGTAGGGAGAGTAGATTCTTGTAATGCCTGCATATTAACCTCAACTAGCAATAGAGATCCTCATAAAGTAAACAGACGAAGTGTAGTTAGGGGAAAATCTAAAATTTTTATTTTAAAATGTCACGAGAATGTCTTTTAAAAATGCAATTGAATTAGCGACATTAGTCCCGCGCTAAGAATGTTCAATGGAACATCCTGGCTCAGGTTGAAAAATGCTTCTGCTGAGAACGTAGGTTTATAACCAAGAGCTGATTCACTATGGCATTAACCGAAAGGAATTATTCCGCATTAACATGCTTTAATTATTTTCTATTCGTTTATTGTTCACATATTCTGTATTTAATTCAGTATGAGCTTAAATCTCAGTTTCTTTACATTTATACAAAAAGTTTAAAAAAATGTTCTTTTGCAAACTCACCAAATTAATGCCTCAAAAGTAAGATTTTATATCTATTGCTATATGAGGAAAATATCTTTTCTAAATAACAAGCCTTTATCACCATTCAGTTATGGATTAAGATCAAGTTGCTGTTACTGATTGGGTAGGCTTAAATTAGATAAAATACATAGATGAAGAATGGAGAAAAAATAATTGGAAAGATTGAATACATATATAGTATAAATAATGGAACGGAGTGTAGAGGATATAAGAATGGAGATAGATTAATGTGCAATGGTAAATAATGGTTAAGATTGAAATTGAATAATGGTAAGTGGAAGAGCTGTAAAGGTGCAAATTATAATAGGACAGAATTGTAGACCGTCAATATAATGGAAGAGTGCACCCACCAGGTAATATACTCGGTACATTAGCGCGACACCTGGACCCCTCAGAAAAACCCCCACTGAAATATGGAAGAACAAAAAGTAAATATTAAGCAGTGAAAAGGTGAAATAATGGGTACTATATAGTAATGAAAATCAGTGATTAAAATATGTGAAAGAAGTGAAATTGTAAAATATTATATTAAATGTGAATGAAGAAATAATGGTAGAAGTGAAGGTATAAATAATGGTAAAGATTCGAAGATAAATAATGATTAAGTAGTGTAAGTGTAAATAATGGGAAAAGTAGTAAAGTAGGTAAAATAAGAAAGAAATTTAAATAACTAATAATAATAATTGTTAAAGTGATAGAGTTTGTTTAAATTTAAATTGGTAAAGAATGATGCTAATAAAAATTAATGAGAAGAGTGATTTTGGTAAAAATAATGGTAGAGTGAAATGGTTAAAGTATGTCAAAAGAAAATGAATAGGTAATTATAATATTATTTACTATAATGAAAGTAAAAATAATGAAAGAAGTGTATAGTTAAACATATGAAGTCAAGTGAATGGATTTATAATAAGTCTAGAAGAAGAGTTGATATTGAGATAAATAAATGGAAGAGGTGCATAGGGTAAGAATATGCGTTAAGAAGGTGAGAATAAAAATTGGGAAGAGACATGAAAATGGCCAAATAAATGGATTAAAGAAGTGAAGGTAGAGCTGAAACTAATAATGAAGACTGCAACATAGCAATTACTGGAAGAGTGAAGGTAAATTATGATAATTTGTTATAGGTAAAATAATGAAGACGGAAAGAGTTATAATGATTTAAGACGTGAAGGTAAATTAATGCAAGAGTGAACGGTAACAACTAATTGAAAAAGAATGAAGGATAAATCATGAAAGAATTGAAGTTTTAAATACATGAAAGAGGTGGAAAGTAAATAATGGGAAGCAGTAATAGACCATAATTAAGTTTGAACACGCCTATAAATTTAAAACTTCTAACTACAATTCCTCGTTTGATTACAGATTTCCCAAAATGATTTAAGCGTTTTTGCGAAACAAAGGTTAAATGTTTTAGATCCATCCCTTGAAAGACTCCTCTAAACGCATGCCCCGATAAATTGGCTTTAAAGCTATCCTCTAAAGTCCTGATCCCAATAATCATCGCCCTTACATTTATAACACCCAACTTATTTTTCTTCATTTCATTCAAAGTATGTGACAATTTTTAATATTTTTAATTCTAATTCTAACTAATGAACATGAGGGCTTGGAATTGAAGAATGAGAAGATAGATATATGCCTTGAATGATTATTTCCGGACGACTTGATTAATCATTTCTTAAAATTTTATTACTTCAATTAGCTGCTGCTATCAATACATATTGTTTAGTCCAATCACGATAAGGTAAACCTTCGATTGTATTTAGTCACTCCTAGCTATATAGATTCTCCTTTCTTCTTATATCACACAGGCCTACGACAAACCTAATTATAACCTTCAGGGAATCATCAAAATATGTTTTCCTCGCTTTCACCATTAACCTATATAATTCAAAAAATATGCTTTAAGTATATATATTTATTTTTTCTTATGAATTAATAGATATTTTTTTTCATGAAAAAATTTTTCTAGTTTAAATTATTCGGGAATGGTTCAGAAAAGAAAACTTCAACTCCCGGGAACGGCCTTGTAAAGCATAAAAATAATACCAGGGTTGTCCCAGAATGAACGGCCTCCCACTTCATTTACGGGTACTCATTGATGGAAAATATAGGCATCATACATTATACAATGTATAGTTTTTAACAGGTTTACCCAAAAATAATAGGCAGATTTACAAAGACAAAGAGGGTGAGTATACGGATCATGCGACCACAGGAATTCCCTATGAGCCAACACAATTCCATAACTTTATTCAGGACATTATAATGTACAACATATATAGGTTGCAATAGGTGTCAGAAGACGTGTGCCCCTCACCCAGCCCTTGATGTATGAACGATGCACCTCCTGTAAGACACGACGATTGCAGCAGATCTGAATTTTAAATACTACTGATCTATGTCTGCCACACGCTTGCCTGATTCTTCTTATTGAAGTTCCTTTGTCTTTTGATAGGTGACGTATACGACACCATTGATTGCGCCTCAGGCAATGAAGTTCAACGAACATGTATGAGTCCGGCAAACTGGTGGCCAGACAGCAAGCTCCATCCCTCGTATCATATTTCATCGTAAAAGAGGTAGTTACAGTTATAATAAAGCCAGGTTGCAGTGTGCTCTGGCCAGAAGTGAGGTCTGGATCCATCCAATCGAAAACCCACATGTTGACGATAGATTAACAAGGACGGTACAATCCTCAAGGAGAACGTCCAAACCCATTCTAGGAATTGAGTATTTCTGCCACCGTTCAGTGCGGTCAGGCTAGAAAAAAGGGGACAATGGAGATTTGTGAACCCAGTTACCATGCTTAGCCATCCATATACTAATTTATCCATTCGTGCTGGTAATGGTTGCCCCTGATTTTGCCATAAGGATTACTCCTGCGCACCACACGAGCTGTTTTCTCATGCGTTTAGTAGAGTGCCACTTACTAATATTTAACTCTTAATTTATTTTCTCTAATAGCTGTATCTCCGTAAAGAAACCTTAACGAGCATAGACAAATTTGTATAATTGAAAGTAATATGCTTCCTTAATTTTCGAATCAAGTGTAACCCTAGTGACTATCAATAGATGGCGCAGTTTCAGTCTTGTTACACCCTGATGAGTAATAATATAATTGAATAAATTAAATTAAACAAAGTAATATTTTTCTTATTGCTCCATAAATTTTAATGAGTAGTCCCTGGTAATATGTAGGTTATTAGACATATATTTTTTAATCCATATAGGCTAATATTGCGATATATTATTTATGTTATTTAAAAATGTTTCATATATTATAGTGTATGTATATAATAGGTATTAGTTTCAATCAGTTACCCTCAAATGTTACTAGTTTATTACCTCCCAATAAATAGTCATGAATTTACGCCAAGAGGGGGCATTAGTGTGTGTACGTGTGTGTTGCATGTTGCAATGTGTGTGTGTAGTGTGTGTCAAGTGTATGTGCTTGTAAGTGCGTTAAATGAGAAAGAAAATCCAATGATTGTCCATAGAATTCCGAGTATACAACTAGTGTCTAATCATTCTATCAGGTTTGATTATAGAGACATATCCTCTGAGGATAATTCATGCTTTCATTATCTAACGTATTGAAAATTACATACAACGCGACAAGAATAGTCAATTTTATGTTGGTTTAATCTTATTTTGAAGTTATTAGTAGGAAATTGCGTTTAATAAGCAAATGAATCTGTGAAATAAAATTAAAGTTAGTATTATTATTATTAGCCCAAGGTTGCATATTAATTTCAACTTTTTTTATCTATTTTGAAAAGCGACCTCGCATTAGAATAATAAAGACCGATTTTTAACACTCTTAAACGTATTCCAGGACACGATAGACTGAATTAGGCATATCATAAGAGAAAAGTATTACACAGTTTAGTATATTATGAAATAACAATATAGTAATGTAGTATATTATAATTATAAATATTATTTACTCTTTATATTTATTTCTTTCAAAAAAAAAGCAAATTAAATGTTTCGATGTAGTTAAGAAACATTTTTCTTATATTATTTGAAATTGTAACATAACACGTATAAATAAATATGTCAATACTATCTAGTAGGTTAAATTCTTTATATCATATTCATACACACACCATCCATACATCCCTACAGATCGACAACTACACAACATATACACCACATACACATCACACTACATCATTATGTGTTCATGATTGACTTTGCCGATATTTATTATATATTCCCATACAGCTTCTCCTCCATAACCTGATTGAACTGCATGCTGTCTTCTACTCAGTAACTAAAATAGAAAATCATACACTAATAATAAATAATTAGCCGCCTAAGCTGATAGCTCTTCTGTGGCGCCGAAAAAAAACAATTCCCATCAACTGAAAAACACCCACTATCATATGACAGGGGGTAATTGTCATAACACCTAAAATATCGTAGGTATATCATCAAAATTATAGGTATTAAGAGTAGTTATCATTAAGCATAGTTTTAATGATAAGGAAGTAAGCCCCGTACCTAGTATATATACGTAATTATATAATTAAAATACTATAATATAATAAGTATATATAATTAATGAACCATATGAGTGATATATATATATATATATAATATATAATAAATATATAGGTATATATTATATAGTTAGGTATATATATAATACATATATATATATAATATATAATAAGCATGCAGTTGGTTGTAGCCATGCGAAAGATTGGGTGCGCATCATACTCCGGAAACAATATAGGTAAGTAGAAGAACTATGGATGTAGTCGACAAGACAAGTTTCCTTCTCTTCCTATATTCAAAAACCCTACTTCACCCTTAAATGCGAGAAAGTGAACAGAAAAAAATCATCAAAATGAAACTAATATATATAAGACTATATATATTTTGTATATGAGTATAATAATAGTATTTTTAAGATATACAGGCTAGGAGAATACTATAATATGTACACAAGTAAAGTATATAGTTATAATACTATAATATATAAGATATTATCAGTAGACTAAATAGATCGTTAACTGACAATTGATAATTAAATTTATAAAAGCTAAATAGAAAATCTCGAGACAGACAGAAAAAAATTATAACCATTTAATGTATCAAGTAGTTCAACCCATTACCCTATATTTAAACAAGTATTATAAATATCATTATATATCTCTGTAATAAAAAAAATTAATACTTAATAACAATATTTTTTTTTTCCCCAACACAATATAAATATAAATAAATAATTATAAATAAAACATAAGCAAATATAGTCTAAGGTTATCATATAACAATAAAAAATCGAAAAATATTAAACTATTAAAGTAATGTTCGATATTTCTATTCAAGTCTGGGGATTGTGTCAAAACCCTTGTTAATGTCTATTGGAGATGCTAACTTTCGTACCTAACTTTGATTACCTGCAATCTGGCTTACCTGAACTATCAAAGATGAATATCCTGAATATGATTGCACACATGAATTCTCCTATTGATAATATCCAAACCATTGACTTGATCATTTGGAAACCCTCCCTTAAGATTAGAAGGACCATCATTAGAACATTCTATTTTTCCGAAACAGATGGAATATTTCCATTCTTGGTAAATTAGCATCTTTTCTAAACTATCATTTCTGGTTTGTTTTTATAAAAATAAACAAAAGTTAAATGGGATGTTTTATAAATGACACGGTATTATTGAGTTTACGCAGGGGAGAAATCTAATATCATTGATAGCTGTATACATTTCGGTTAGTTCTAAGACCAAAGAACACAACACAAATAATTCGAGTCATTAACGTTCGAAGTTTGAGTTTGACGTGTCAAGTATCCAGAAGATAAGGTTATTACTACTGGAACAAGAGGGTATATGGTTGACAAAGAGGATGCAAATATAGAAGACAATGAAGGTTCTTATACGTAACTTCGTTTTTCATGAAGTAATGCACAATGACCAGTGCTGCTGACGCGATGGTCGAATTCGAAGTATTGAACTAAGCCGTTGAGACAGAAAAAACTAGCCAAAACATGTCTGCGGCCCCCTGCATAAAAACGACACAATCTACTATGAGCGAAGTGCTGTCTGAGGCAACCGCGCAATAACGAAGAATGCGAAACGCAAGGGTGGGCCTGAGAATGAGAGCAGCCAAATTCAAAAACGAACAACTCAAGTAAAGCAAATCACACTTTTGCGATAAGTCCGTTTTGATAAATGAATAATCAACTGCTATATACAACCATGTATGTATTATATTTGCACCAATTAAATATACGAGAAAGATCAAAGCACATACTATTAATCAGATAGTACGGTCCCTAGTAATATATTAACAAATATAGTATTTTATGTCAAATATTAGATAGTATACTTGTTACCAGTTATTAATTATATAGGTAAAAATCTGGTCATTATTAGTTAAGTGATTTAAAAATATAGATTACATTACAAGCGATATATAGATTATATATATATATAGTATTATAATATATATATAATAATATAAATCTTAAACCCCAATAAATAACATTATCTAATTTACTGGTCTTGTATCTTGCTCCATAATATCACATGTTTTCAACTCTATCGATTAATTTAGATTCTACTTTCCCACAATAAAGAGATAGTAATTATTTCAGTGAGTAACGACATCACCGAATGAGTAAATAGGCCTGGATATTTGATAGATACTTGTGAGACTAATATAGCTATTATAAAACTTAAAGGTTTATCCTATATAATATATATATATATTATATATACGGGTATAAGGTTTGTGACTATGCATATTAATTGTCAAGGTTTTGAATAATATAATCCTTCAAGAGATTTGTGAAATATTTTATTGCAAAGAAAATAGTGTTAACCTTTCTCTCTCTTAAATCTATAGTTTAAAGTTCAGTAACTCCTTAATAACTCCTATCATTTCCTAATACTCGTAATTTAGTTTCCTATATTTGAATATTTTTATTAAGGTATTTATTTTAAGTATGTATGGCATGATGTGGGCCACAAAATTAAAAATAAGATTTGTTAAAAATATTTGACATCAATTAATTAGCGAACGAGGGGGGGGGGGGGTTTAGAAAGATGAAAATTCTTTTTAATCCATTTTAGATTAAGAGAATGTTAATCCTATCACAGGAAAGTTTTTTTGTTTTTCTTTACAAGCAAACTTCTGAAAAAAAAAAACAAATAAAAAAAACAAATATTAAGCTCAAGTGTTTTGATTAGAAATATATCCTATGGATTTGATTATTATTCTTGTATCTTAATCATAGGGTTCATGCTAGTATTATATAAATAACTTATATTGAAAGAATTAGCTTTGGAGTATCTACATAAGTAACTAATACATATTTTAAGTGCTAAAGAATACCTATTTGCAAACACAATTATTACAGACACTAGACATCCGTTTAGCATTACTGTTATTTTATTTTCTCTGTCACTATATATATATATATATATATATATATATATATATATATATATATATATTCGAAGAGTAGCAGTAGGTGCGCAGTAGGTATATGTTACACATATATATATATATATATATATATATATATATATATTATATATATATATATATATATATATATATATATATATATATATATATATATATATATAATAAGAAGAAAATTATATATATTTATCTCTCTCTATATTATATATCACTATATATATATATATATTATATATATATTGCATAAGAGTAAGGACATAAATTTCATGAAGCAAGAATCATTAGTAAAGCATTAGGGATAAGATCTAAAAGCTTATGAAAAAATTACGAACCACTTCATTATTATAAGCCAAAAGACACGAACTTGATCGTGAATTTGCATATATATATAATAAATAAATTTACTAAATGTTAAGATACATTAATAATTTATTATGCATAATTACCCCTAATTATATTCCATAAAAAATCTTACGTAAATCCTATATTTTTTCTTTCGTGGAAAGGAATAAAAGCGACGAATGAAGGAGAAAAAAAAAAAGAAGTATAAAAAAAAAGAATAATGGCAGACGATTTCTTCTGCCATTAATCATATACACATCAAATTATGAATTTAACCTAATAATCATGAATAAAATGATTCATTATTTATGCTAATTGTTAACTACACTTGGTACGTGTTAGTCCGCCTAAAAGACTCCAACGAGTATATTAGGAAAAATATTGATTTGATTGGTGAGGGTTTTTGTGTGGGTCTTAATAGAAGAATCGATATATTTTTAAAGAAAAATATCGGTGGTTTAATTTGGTATGTAATTGGCTAATGAAAGAATCGAGTGAGCCCAAAACGAAAATGCAATTATGGATTTAAGGACATTATATCATCTTGAGAGGTAATTGTCTTAATTCTCTGGGAAGGACGTGTTTTGAAAGGAAATTCTTCACTATATTTACCCTTTTCTCATAAAACTCAAACCTTTGTAATTAATTTTTATCCCAATATAAAGAAAAAGATTTCTATAAAAGTGTGGTATATTTAATTAAATGGTTAATCTTAAAACGATAAATTATAAAGTGATTCTTAGTCTCTATTATAGTATATAGAGCATATATTATATTTATATATATATATATATATATATATATATATATATATTATATATAT